>JAOVVI020005595.1:0-16343 GCA_028571085.2 Nepenthes alata
AGACAAGTATCATTACGCCCTATCATTAGTCTGTTTTCGTATCTAATAAACTTTGCTTATATTTTGAAAGTTTAATGTAGATGCATGTTATTTTTATTTACCCTATTTGTTTCCTTTGTGCACGCATGTTAATTTTACAGATCATTTGGGGGTTTTGCAAGGATTTTGCAAATATTTGAGGGTCTTGTTTATTTTATGAAAAAATTGATAAATATTTGAGATATTATATTTATATATCAGTATGTTAGTACGGAAAAAGTCAAGAAAATCTGCATAAGCCGTACATTGATATACATGTATCGCTACCTGGGGCTCAGGATATCTACCTTTGTAATTCGATTTAATATGTGACCCTTTCCCGATGGGGAAAGCTTTGTAACTCCCTTTTCTGCCAGTAGGAAAAGACTTTGTTATGTAGATGACCCTCCCCCCCCCTTTATATTTTAATAAGAACCATCGTAAGGTAATTGAAGGGAATTAATATATTCAGACGTCCCAATATATCAAATTAACTTAAGAATTGCACCAAATACCGCAAGTGACAAAATATAGTGAGCATGTTCCTTGTTTATAGAAGAGCGTATATAGACAGCTCTACCCATAGGTCTAAATAGTCATTGATATGGTTTAAGGTTACCAAGAGTGTGTAACCCTTCCTCAAGTTGGTCTCTTGGTCTTTGATTTTTCAATTTCGTGCATGTTTTGTATTTTAATGTGTTTTCTGCATTGATTTGTGTAGATTTCGTTTAACATTTGCAAGTTTACCCACAGTTGGAATTCAATCAATCTCGTACATTTGGATATGTAATTTCGTTCCGAAACATATTTCGTTCTTATGTGATTTCATTTCAGATTATATTTCATTCATATGTGATTTTGATTCAGACTCTGTTTCGTTTAGTATATATTTTGTATGGACTATGATATGATTTGGACTATATGATTTCGCTCCGGATCCCACTCTATTTAGAGTACGTTCCAATCGGACTATGTTTTGATTTGGATTAAATTTTAAGTACGAGACTACCTTCGGACTTTCAATGTCGAGCTTTTGGATTTGTGACTTTTATGCATTTTGAATGTGTTTATCACCCCTCTTCCTGATTTTGGACATATATATGTTATCTTTTGTATATACAAATATTTGCTAAACTTTAGACTCACGTTTTTGTTTCTTATCCTTTCAGATTAGTAGGCTTAGATATATTATAGGAGCTTAGATGTGATCTGATTGCCGTTAGTATATTTTGGTGAGTTTAGTTTCGTTTTTGGACTAGATATGTATCAAATGTATTTTGGGTATTGAGATTGGCCAAATGTAGGCCCTCAATTATGTATTGAAAACAGTTGGATTACTCAGTCATTGGGTTATGTTGTTATTGATGGTTTGTTACATTCCTTCTGATATTTGTGAAACATGTCATATTTATTATATTATCTAGATGGTTATCTAATAAGATTTTGTGCGGGTTTATTTATTATATTCATGGTTGTCATATGAGGTCACGTGGACGTTTATTTTGTCACACTCGGGTTTAGAATTTGTTGACTATTATTGTATTAATTTGGGATTTTAATTTTTGTAAATTAAAATTATTTAGACTTATTTTAGTCTTAGTTCATGATAGAACATATTGAAAGAAAAAAATTTTAAAGCTTACAAGCTGACAATATCGTATCGATTAATGTATTAGGTAAATATCAGATATATCGACCGATATTTTAAATATCATATATATTGGCTATCAGCCAATATATCGCCGATCTATCAACAAATTACAATATTATTATAGGATCGAAAAATACTGACATCAGAGGTTTGATATCAATACATATTAGTTAATATTTATAATGATGGCCAATATTTTCATCTATGCCTTGACAAATCAATTCGTCTCATCTCATACTTTCTTAAGATCTCAGGTAAGTGGAAAACATTCAGCTTTGCCAAACTCTATATGGTAGGTCATCTGCCAATCACTAGAGTTTTATTGAACCTTAATTGTAGTTATCAGTATTGGCCGCGACCATATCGGGCAATACATTATTGGACGTATTGGATGCAAAAATATTTTCATAAATTGGAACTTTACAGGTGAATGTTAGCCAACGTATCGCTGATATAGCGACGATGCAACATATTGGAATTTTGGCATAAAATCAGGAAACATCGGTATTGGAGGGCAGATATCGATACACTGGCTGATATTTCATTCCATGATTTTGATCAATAATGTCTATCTTGTTGCATTTCTGTGTTATATCTGCAATTCTATAGGGATCATTGCATATAAGTCAGAGAAAGAGATTGCACCCCTCCAGCACCAGCAGCCATTGCAGGAACAACCAGAACATTAGCTTTTCTCAGAACATCAACAGCTTCAGGGGTACAAGGCATGTTGGATCCTGAGTGAAAATTGGAACAATAGTAACAGCAGCTTGTAGGAGAGGGAAACTGATGTGATAAACTCAATGGAAGACATCATTTTTACCTTCTACAAGTAGACGGCAACCTGAATTGATCAAATGAATGGCATCGGATTGATCAATTTCATTTTGGGTAGCACAGGGAAATGCAACATCACACCTTTCACTCCAAGGTCTTGCTTCATCATAGTATTTCGATCGAGCATATGTTTTCGAATAGTCTCTGTGGATCCACAGAAAATAGCATTTTAACATTTATTACAGGCTGTATTCTGGTATAAAATGAACAAACCTTAAGCTTCTTTGTTGAGCTTTCATATCCCTTAGAGATTGTATTTTCATGTAATCAAACCCATCCTCATCCACCAAATAGCCCTTTGAATCTGTAACAAAATTTTCATTAAGGACAAGGTTAATATAAATTCTGCAATCAATATGAATCCCATAAATTCCGTAATAAGCTATAAAATGATGAATGGTTGGGTGGAGACAAGGCCGGCAGCAAACACCATATAGGAGTCAATATCAAGAAACTTTTGAGCTCATTCTATAAAACCTTGCATCCATGGATGAAATATCGTATTATCATAAGCCGGGCCATATTAGTACAGGCATATTGGACAATAGTATTGGATGAATCGAAAAAAAAAAATGTCTGAGTGCAGTAAGTTGATAGGCAAATATCAGTCAATATATTACTATCTATCACGATACGAAAACATTGAGATTTTGCCATGGTGTCGGGAAACATTTGATATTGACTGGTTTTTTTCATCCATGCTTGCATCTAAAACAAAATAAAATTCAAATGCATTAAGGATGAGAATATCAATATTGCAACAATATTTGCAACGGTCACGTCCATATTGAATGATACATATTTGTATAGAATGTAGCAGACAAAATTTCTTTTACAAATCAGAACCTATGTGGCAAATATTGGACAATATATTTAAAATATCATATGTATTGACTAATATTTTGAATATCAACCAATATTTCATCATATAATATTTAAGCTAGAATTAGTAGCTACTCATGCTTATTGACAAATGCTGCAGATAATAGTAATTATCCCATATATAAAGCTTTGAGGCTAAAAGACCGCACTTGAATCATAACTTCGTTGTCTAGAAATGAGAACCTCCAAAATAAATCCTGACAAAGAGAAGAATGCTTGTGAAATGATTCAAGCCAAGGCAATCACCACTCTCTATCCTTCAACAGATAAAGAAGGGAAAAACCTAATGAATATGACTGCTATACAATTGGGAAATATCAATTCTTACCAGAGAACTAGCCTGCCTAAGCTTATAAAGCTAGCTTAACAACACGTATGAATTTTTTTATTAAAAAAACGACCAACCTATTGATTCATAAAAGTAAAGCCCTTTCTCCTATTATACGATTAGGTAAGCGAAAAATAGCACAAGTTCATTTCCACGGGAATCGTAACATGAAAGAGCACACTTATGGAGTTCTTTATCAGTAGGGGGAAAATCTCATTGAATTTTTCATTAGGAGAAATTAAACTATCAAACAATATTAAATTAGAGTAGATCAATTTCATTGCATCAATGATATTACTATAAATCATTCATATCACATGCCCATGAGCTTACCAGATACTGTAACAGGAATAGCACCATATGCAAGCAGCTTCTCTATGACATGCATTGCAATTTTCCCAGAACCACTGACAACACATCTGGCAAAGTTGACAAAAAACTGTCAAGAAATGTGTGGTGTGATATAGTCTTACAAGTGACGGTTTTTTTGCTAAATGTCTTGTGAACCTTTACGGTATATAATTGGGCATGAAACTATCACATGAAGTGTCCCCCTCAACCTATTTAAATAGTTGCAAGACCATTAACCCCCGCCAAAAAAAAAACAACAAAATAAGAAAAAAAGGAGGAGAAGAAAGATTATCTATATCCAATCTGTACCTCTCTTAAAATTCCCCTCTCTCAAATCTCTGCCCTCCGTTTTAGATGAAGGGTAGGATGATGAGAGAATGAGAGCAACAAATTAGACATCTAGAATGAATATTCATCGACATAGAGTGAGTTAACTTCTTTCCCAGAGGGTGGTATAAAGGACTGCGGTAAAAATACTTAGCTCAATTTATTGCTCTTCGTTGCTTTTTTTCCTCAAAATCTTTTTCATTACTTTCTTCTGGAGGGAGAAGAGGCATTAGGCAATGCAAATCACTTGAATATATCAGGAGGATACTAAGCGTAATGAATCATCAAGAGTACATATTTAGGTTGTAAATGTCAGGGCATATTTATATATGATATGTCACAGAGTTAAATATTAAACGTAGCAGAATGCCAGGCTAGTGCAGTTAGTAAAGTTCATAAATCCTTCCTGTGTCAAGAGAGAAGGGTTTTCGGAGTGAAAGAGAGCTATTCTAGAGCAATCTACACCATTTGAACAAAACAAATTAAATAGAATAAAATAAACCACCTTAGTCCCTTTAATTCTCTGTTTGAGTCTGCCAGAATAAGCTGGGCAAAGAAAACCTGCAGATAGATGAATGTTTGTCAGTTCCAACCACACTCAAGAAAACTTTTATGGGGCATCCCTTGACTATGCACTACAGGCAAATATTAAGGAAAGAAAGTCTTCTGGGAAGACCTTATCTACTCGTAATTATGTCTATAATGGTGGCCTTCCTTTGCTTTTACTTTGTTCATGTACTGAAATAATATTGCATTATAAACTACCAACTTGTCAGGTAATTACTTTGGGAGCTGTAAAAAGTGTATGAGAAAGTTAAAATTGGAAAGTACAAGTTTGAATCATCTTGTTTTGAAAGAGTGACGATGAATTTGGGAAATCCAGAAAGGGTAAGTGTACATCGTGAAATTGGACCGGGGACTAAAACAGAAATATCCTACACGAAGAGGAAGACATGCGTAAGAGAAATAAAACAAACTACAAGGGATTCAGGCAAGGTATTCACTAACATATATCAATCTCTTGCCTGCACAGAGTAAATTAGTGGAAGAGAAAAGATGAGATCAAATAACACTCACCAGGCCATAACCAGTGGCTTCTGTTCTCAAGCTAGAGCCAGACCAGAATATCCTTGGTCCAGTAAAACTTCCCTGCATAGGTGCAAGTTCTATTTCAAACAAAATCACGACTACAGATTTTGCTAAATTTGATTAAAATGCAGTAATTTATTGCATCTCAGACCTTGTTTGTTCACATTGTTCAATAGAAGAAAACAGGAATGGCGAGGTAATATGACGTATGATGGACATATTACAGTTGAATTAACTAAATTGTGAAACTTTCCCAATATGATAGGATTCATCACCAGAATCCTTTGAGCAGGCATCACAGACAACTATTAAGCACTTCAAGTAAATATGCATGAATGCAAGAGCTCCCATAGAAAATGTATATTTCTGTAATCCAACAACTTCAGCTTACAAGCTAAATGATTGGAAAGGAAAGACAGCTCTAAGAACATCACCAAATAAACCCAGTGGAACATTATATTTTTCACATTCATGGAAAACTATATTTAGATGATTCATCGGTAATGCAGTTTATTAAGGAAAAAAATAGATAATGATGCTTTATGTAGTACATTAAGTTTCCAAAAAGAAAAAAAGTTCCTAGAGTCACAACACTTTTTTTCAGAGAGACCAAGCCAACACCATCTCACAACTCCAAACTGAGATACTATGGTCATTGAACCCTTGAAACTTTTCTGTTTCATTGCTGTGTTAGTGTGTTCCCATGAACATCAAGAATTTACATCTATTTGATCTCAGGCCAAACAGTTATCAGGTTTATTATCAATATAACAACTGCTGTCACAGTAACTTGCTGAGCATTATTCGACAGTAAATGAATCATGTTATTGCTCAAAACGATGAAGTATCCCCTCAAGAAATTTATTCCCACAACAGAGTTCTTTGTCCAAATTTGAGAGGTCAAGATAATTCTCAGCAGATTATCCACGTATAAAGACATCAATAGCTGCAACAAACAGTTCTCTCTTATGTTTATTTTATGGTAACTAAAATTGAAAAAAGTAAAAAATACACAGAAAGATGACTCATGACAATCTTGAATAAGAGAACAATATACAAATTAACTTGTCTCAAATGCTTAACCATTTAATATACTTGTTAAAGCACTTGATAAAGATTTAGTGAATAGAAGAACCATTGACTCAAATAGCATGGAAATTAAAAAACTTTAAAAGAAGACCAATATCAAAAACTAAATGCACAAATTACCTGAAAATTACCAGCGAGACGCCTGTATTGTCCAAAGAGATAACCCATTTCTCGAGCACCGACACCCATTTCCTCTGAAGGAAGATCCTATGTCAATAAGTCATACAATAATACACCTGATTATGTAGGACACCACATAGAAGAATATAGATAGAATTTCAGTTGTAAGACTAGAACATTTGATGCACTACCTGGTCAGGACCCAAGTAATGATACAGCTCAGTCATAAGGCTTTGGCAAAAGCGCATGATCTGCCAACACAAGCACAGAAATCAAATTTTTTTATTCCAAATGATTTCAACATCAGAATACAGCATAAGGTAGAATGAAGGCAAAACCTCATTATCACTTTTTCCTTTTGGATCAAAATCACTGCCACCAGCTGCCCCACCCAGTTTGTATGGAGATAAGGCATTCTTCAAGGTCTACTTATATACAAAGGGAAGAATTATCAAGCAATCACATGAATTTAGAAACTTCAATCAATTTCTATTCAGTTACAATCTCCAAATACAAGCAAATGCAGCTTTGTTTTTGACAGCATCCAATGTAAAGATGCTTTAAATCACTGCAGAATGACAATTGGTTAGCACTGACATACTCGTCGAGAAAAACTCTGAAAGAGTGTTATCTGCCAGACAAATAAGCATACATATTCTCTTCATGGATATGTCAAAACATTTTCTTCCTTATTCGAGCGTTCTAGGAAGCTGTCTTTTTCCCCAAAGAAGGTAACAAAGGAAGTTCAGGCATTCTTATTGTACTAGTGCGACTATGGTTTAGGGACATCATGTTAGTCTAAAGTAACTGGAATATGCAAGGCACTACTATTCAACGAGTTACATCCAATGAGAAACTTCAGACAATCCTTCTCAGACAGATATTGCAGGAGTTGCCATCAATATGAATTACAGGTGACAGTAAAATTAAATCCAATGAGAAAATTCAGACAATCAGGATAAACCTCTTTTTCAGCTTCATTTTTTGCAGTTAGTATGGAACAAAATTAAATTGAAAAGCTAACAGTCATAATGAACTAACAAGGATGATGAAGTACATATCCAACAAAGGATTATAAAGTAACAAGGAACTACCATTAAGTTAGGAAGCTAAAGCAAAATGAAAAGCTTTTTTGCATGCTGTTATGCTTTCACAACAGAGCATTTGGGAGAGATAAGGTCCAGATTATTACAGCACAAACAAATTGAAGACTTTGAATGAGAAAGATGATATATGAGGAAGGTAATGATTAATATGGCCGGTATTCTACACCCAACCGAAAAGAATATGGGAATAGCTTGCCAAAGTATACTGAAAAGCTGGATGAACAATTTTGGGCAGGTGGCATACCTCTCAAATATTCATTTCCAATTTGTGCAGCTTGGTATCAATGAAAGATGCACTTATTGCAGAATATTGTCAGGAGAGTCCGGGCATGATTCCCAACAGCCTATGTTGTTCAGAATAGATTAAGAATTTTGCAATGAAGTAGCTTCTCAACTTGCTGCACTCTCCATTTTCAGGCTGAACTGAGAAGTTGAGGATGGAGGATACTGTAACCTGGAAGCATTACAAATCTGGTATTTTCTATATGCCACCTATGCACTGGCAGCTGTCTCTAACTGAAACAAATGTTATCCCCCAAACTTTTTGAACATCAAAAGCACCTACTTAAGTTTCATTCTGCTTTGAAGGCTTCACTTTTGGGATAATTTACAAAGGAAATTTTTACTGTGGCTAACAGATGTTTTCTGTGTGAAACTCAAGATGAATATGCTTAGCACTTATGTCATATCAGCCAGCCATGAAACTTTTGTTTAGCGTTTCCCTTTTCTGGAATCTATTGGGTTCAGGAAGGAATAATCTATGATGAGTTGCTGCACTGTGCAGTTAAAAGGACAAGGGTATTTTCAGAGGCTCATTTCTAGGGCGGTAACATTGATAGCCTCAATGAAAGAAAGAGTTTCTTAAATTTTCAGGATATGAAGATTAGGCACCCTCTTCAGCTTGGCTGAACACACTGTTTTTCCTTTTACTGCCATTTTTCTCAGCTGCCCTTGCTTAATTTATATGCTGGCCCTGTAATTTTGTCTATGAACTGGACAAGACCTCCTCTCTTGTTCATAGGGAGGACAGTTCATTCTGAAGATTTTTCAAAAACAAAAACACTCCCATTCATCGAACAAAAAAAGCAATGGCTTTCCCTTTCTTTTTATTTATTGTTATTTTGTTTTGATGGGGTAGCTATGAGCTACATCACAAATATTAATCTGAATATACTAAATATGAACAATTTGTAGAGCACAACCTTAATGCAGAGAGAAAAACATCCCCGGTAAAAATAGTTCAGAATCCTAGTAATATTAATGCAAATTTAAGAAAGGGAAAAAAAAATGCCCCAGCTTCAGGACACAGAGAGGAACCTGTAAAACTGGAAAAGAAGCACGAGGGAGAGAAAGGGAGGGGAGGGAAGAAGAAACATACATACACACAAAATTACAAACAAAGCCACCCAGAAATGTAGACAGATAGAAAAGCAAGCACACAGATTGAAAGCAAGAGACAGAGAGAGGATAAGAACAACAGTAATAGAAAATTTACCTGCTCAAAAGAAAGAAACTTGGCTATACTTAGATTCATGGATGGATGAAAACGAATGCCTCCCCTACATGGTCCCAAAGCCTGATTGAACTGAACCCGAAAGCCTCGATTCACATGAGTTTCACCCCGGTCATCAACCCATGGAACACGGAAAATAATCGTACGCTCAGGTTCTAGTAAGCGCTCCATGATATTAACATAACTGAAACAAAAATCACCACCTCAGGTTCATAACTAATACAGGCCCTTTAAAATTGAGATTTGGGATTCAATAATGATCTTTAAAAAGGTATGATATAAGCTACTCACTGTGAATTCTTTGCAATTACTCTTTCAATAGCATGTACCGCTTCTTGTACTGACTGAATAAACTCAACCTCATGAGGATCTCTTTTCAATACAACTTCAATAATTGAACTAGCCGTTTTTGACATCAGAGCTTCATGTTGATGGAAACATCAAAGAAAAACCAAGAGGGAAAACTATTTAGCTAGAAAATCCAAAAAAAACTCATTGGTTAAGCACCGCAAAGGCAAGTAAATACCAGACAACTGAAATTCAAGATATGATCGTATCAAGTCTAATCTATAACTCGAGGTCAACTAAAGGCTATAGTCCACAATCAAAAAGCAGCATCTTTGAAGAATAAGATCTAAGCTTAGAAATGGCTTTGCCACAAAAAAAGGACAATACTTGTGTCCTAGTGCCTTTGTCAGTTCTGTGGTATGATTGGAAAGAGAGAACTTGAATTGTCTGAGTTTGCATAGAATCTTCAAAACAGGAAGTAAAAAGTTCAAGGTTCTTTTCTGTCGCCATCAACCCTGAGTGCAGGTGCATTTTTTAGTGACATAACCACCATGGGCCACTACAACAACCTATGTGAATATCCGTAGAATCTTTGACACGGGTAAGTAAAATGTCCAAGGTTCCTGCTAAGTTCATGGTTTGTAACTGAAAACATAGTAGAAAAGAAATAACATAGTAGAAAACATATGCAAGTTACTAAGGACACTAATAAAAGTGACATGTGCCATATTTGTAAGATGAAACACAATATTTTCCTATTATGATCAGAGTTTTTCAAGGGGTCAACTTTGAGTTCTTAACTATCTACTTTATTTGTGGATGAAGTTATGAGACATTCAAGATGAGATTCTTTTGTGCATATTGTTTGCATATGACACTATTTTGATGAATGAATCTAGAACAATATTGGAAGCAAAGTTACCATTATGGATCAAAACTCCAGAATTTAAAGGACTTAAGATAGGTGGAATAAAAACACACAATACATAAAGTGTAATTTTAATAACTCTAAACAACATAATGAACAAGTAAGCCAAGATATTCCTAAAAACAATATATTTTGTCACCTTGGATCTACAATTCAAAAAAATATATATATATATAGAGGAATCATTGATAACATCACACAAGGGAGTAATCATGGTTGGTTAAAATTGAAAAATACATCTGTAGGGCTTTGTGTTCAGAAGGTAACTCTAAAATTGAAAGAAAAATTCTATACAAGTATCAGCCATGATCAGAATATTAGACAATCAACATATCCAGACAATATTACAAACATAAGAATGTTAAGATTGATATGTTTGTTACGTCAATTTTCTTTAAGAACTTTGGTGGCTTCTAATCAGGATAAAGATAACAAATGAATGTGCCTAGAAGTATTAAAAAAAATATTTATAGAAGAAAAGATGAGAGAATGACAAATAAGCCGATACACTAATTTAAACATGGGTCAAATGATGTGCTGAGGAGAGAGAGAGATGTGATTGAGATTGGAAGCAATAAGAGAAAAATAGGCCTAAAAAAACTTGGAGTAAAGTGACAAAAGAAGATATAAATTCTTGGAAAATCCAGTACTAATCCTAGTAGAATGGTGGAAATGGACGCATAAATCAAATCCCACTTAGTTAGCTCAAGGCTTTGTTGTTGTTCTTCCTAGAACATTCAGATTGTATATAAAATGCAACCTACTGGCTCTTTATTTTGACACTCTTCCAGTGTTGTGGGTTCTCCGATGCCCAAACTCTAAACTTTCTTGTTTTTTGAGCAGATAATGTTTGTACACAATTCAAATGTAAACAAGCTTTAATATGCTGCAGGTTCTTCAAACATTTTTTTTTTTTGGTAAGTGCAGGTTCTTCAAACATATAGAGAATCTTTATGATGTTACATGCTTGCAATGTCCAAGCAACACCTTGAAGATTCATTATGTTACACAAAAAATCTGTCTGATCATTCCTCTTCATGTACTCGGCAGGGCAGCAGAACACCTGCAACTTTTGGATTGTATGTAAAACATAATCTTTTGCCTCTTCAACTAATTATGCAGGAGAACTGCCTGTGTGAAGATCTTAAGTGCACTGGAAACATTAAATACTCCAAGTGACCTAATGCTCAAACTCAAGTCTTACCTGATCAAAGAGAGATAGTAACAAGCTGAAGGAGAACTACACAAGAGGAGAAAGATTGCAACCAAAAAGTATCCCCAAATAAAGCAACTGATGGACAGAAAAAAGATTAAAACCTAAACAGGAAGTTCATGGTAGCATATTGGCAAACCAATATAAAAAAAAAATATTTATGTGGAGAACAACACACAGATCAGCAAAATTGGGTCACATTCAACTCAAATCAGTCATCGAACTTCATAGAACATCCAATTTTATTAATTGATTCCGTATCAGGGGCCTCGCTTTAAGAAATATCATTTTGTAAACTCAAAGGATGAGATCATGACTAACAAACCAGATTGACAGCAAGAGAGAGAGAGAGAGGCAGGGGAATTCAGAGGGAAGATTGAGAGAATTATGGGAAGTAAAGAGCAAAGATAAGCATTTCATTTCTGACACTAAATTCCGAGTTACAATCATTCGCCTTTTGTAGGCTGCTCTACAGTTTAGTTACATCATAAGATGCTAACAGATTGGTACATCAGCAGTGTCTAGAAACAGCAATAACTCACTAGTAACAGAATCAGTGTTCACAGTGTCAGCTTGTAGTAATAATATGTGACCAACATTAGCTATGGTCATCACAGGTTCAAATCATTACAAGTTCATTTATTTACAATCCTACATCAGAATTTGGGGACAAAACTAGATGAAAAGAAAAAAAAATCAGAAGGATAAAAAGAAAATGAATGTGACTATCATAGAGTAAAATATTTGCAACAATAACAAGTTACTTGAAAACAGGGGATAACATTTTGCAACATGGATAATTTCCTTCCCACAGGGTTTGATTACTGAACAAAAACAAAAAGGAAAGCTTGATATTAGTTCTGCTTCTCTCAGCAGCAGCAAAATTTCCTAATCATGCCCAAGAACAAGCCACCAACACGAATCTGTAGTCTTCCAAGTCATCTGTTAGAATCACAATTACCGCAATGGATATCCGTATTGCACAAAGATCAAGAATGAGAATACATAATGTAGGTTAGTGTGGAATGCAATATGGTCAGATGTATTGATTTGATATATTACTAGAATTACTAATTAATGTTCCGCTAGCATAATAAACACAAAATTTTAGCACCAAGGTCCCCTCGAGAAAAATTAAAATTGAGTGTTTGCCAGTTTCACTACTCCATCTTATTTAACTAAGGATATTAGTCCACAAGAAAACCTTACATCCTGGGAATTCATAGAAATGGCAGTGGTGTCACTGAATCTTTTTCATACACTTCGTAGGAATGCAGGATGCTGTATTCAATCACTAATGACTTATCTGTGTTTCAGAATAAATGAACCCAATTGCAAACTGCTAAAAAAAAACACTGAAATACAGTAACTCAGGTGATCTAGTCATTTATTAAACTAAAACCAAATAACAAGCGAAGAATTTGGAAAACTATTTCATACCACACCAATCTAGCAATTTTGCGCGATTAAAAGCATACTAATCAAGATTAATAGCTGACACACATTACACTATAATGCCAATCGGCAAAAAAGAAAATGCACATCAAAAGATGACTAACCCTTTACATAAACAGGTTTGTCGACAATAATATTATCTTTAGAGGCCATCTGCAGCCTGAGAGCCTCCTTGTGGAGTAAACTATTGTTGTGCTCTTCCAATGCACTCATTTGCATATTCCTACTCCCCTCATTTCCATAGGGATTCCTCCTATGCTTCCTGCCATACTCTCTACAAACAGAGCAGAAGATCCTTGCTGTCCCATCCTTTACATCAACATATGCCCATTTGTAGGTATCAGCCCATTCCTCTCTCCATCTTTTTACCACCTTTTTCTTCCTTTTTACTGGTTGATTTTTAGATATATCTTGATTGTCATTGTGGATTTGGTGAACCATGACCATTTGTTTTCCCTCATCATGCTCCTCAGTGGAAGAAGGTTCCTGTGGAGGACCACTGATGAGCGTGGCATTTGCAAATGATGGATCGTCATCACCAGCACCAATTTCTAAATCAATCTCTTCACCAAGTTCCCTAACCACCAGGTGATGCCGATGGGCCTGCTGAATCAGGTTCATTTCATCCATTGCGGAATTCATCCCTAACCCACTTAACGGAAGCAACATTCAGCATGTCAATCTTAGTTCGCCCCAGTATCTTTATCTGCAGCATGTAAACAGAATATTGATTATTTAGGTTAAAGTGGCTAAATCAACTATGATGCTCCCCATGTTCAGACCCACAGCCTCAAATTTAAGCAGAACGTAAATTACCTTAGCCATCCAATTTATTGACAGTGTCCCAATTAAAATATAGGTCACATAATTCATTATACAAGGCCAATCTATTCAGCTTAAATGAATTAAATCATCTTCCTTTTGACATCCATACTGTCACACAACTACTAAAATCATAGTAACCGTGTAGTTTACTTCCATACGAACAAACAAAAAAATCATAATAGGGCATAATACCTATTACCATACATCTTTCACTTTGCAAAATTGACAATCCATGATCATGGGGCCATCCACATATACTACATTGACGGAAATTTAGCACTCGCCAACAATGAATCATGGTCATTGTTTAGTATATGCACCAGCCAATCCATACACAAAAGCACAAAATTGAACCGAAAGGAACTCCACCCGCACTATCAAACCAGAGCTAAACCATAGGTAACGTGCGATGGGGAAAGCATCCAATTCAACAAAACAACCAACAGCTAACTGTTCAACTGAAGAATTCCAGTCGGTACCAACAACTAGATGTCTGATAATAACAACATTACAACTTCAAGAACTCATAAACACTGACAATTCAAGATAATCAGAACAAGGACTCACAAACAGTAACAATTCAAGAAGAGCGAAACTCACATTTGTCAGCAATGACAAGATTCCTGCGAAAAAGTCGACAAGAAACGCAAAAGCGAAAAACCTTTGCTTCGGGTGCTCAGGCTCCGCACCCTCAATGCCTTATCTAGGCCGGGTACTTTCTTTTTAGCTTTGAATTGCCTTCTAGCTCAAATTTGATGGTAATATCACTCTAGGATCCTTTCTCTCTCTCTCTCTCTTCTTGGCTGTTGGTCAAAATCTTCTGTGATAGTTTTGACAGTTTTTTTTTCTCTATAATTTCGCCTCCTCCAACTATTAATTGAGCATACTGCGCTCTCTTCTTCCCCTCCGATTTTCTGATTTTCTCCGCAAGAAATGATTAGGAGAAGAAGCTGATTTCCCCTTTTTCTTTCGGTAAGTGAAGAAGCTGATTTTGCTGCGGGAACTAGTAACTGCAGTTGTGCGTCTCAAAACACCATGAAGGCAAAATTGTGAAAAACACATATATATATAAAGAGCATAGTATAATTTGGCGTTTAATTTTTATGAATTTATTTATGATTTGAATTTGAGTTTTATTGTTATTTTCTTTGCCGGCTAATAATATTAGAAGTTAATAAGAATATCAGTTATTTTGATTTTGATTTTAAATTTAAGTTGGTTTTATTTTATATTGAGTTAATATTCCTAATTAACATTTTTAGTATTAATTTATAATTTAGAATCAAATTATCAAAATTAATGTTGAATTTTATTAATATAACACTTTTTTATAGATTGAACATGACAACATATTTTCTTGAAAAATATTAAACCTTGAGATTTGCTAATTTAACTTGATTTTATGAGCTTAATAAGGTCTATTTTACTTAATATTATAAATATTAATACTATATTAGTATGTCACTTAACATTTAACAATTAGAAAAGCAAACTAAACCTAGAATAAAAGTCAACGATGTACAAGATATGAATATATAATTATCCAAATAATTTGATAGATATTAATAACACAAAATACAAAATGTATTAAAAAAATGGTATGGTAAGAAGATTGAAATTAATTTTTTTTATATGACAAATGTATTAAAATTAATTAATGTATATACAATATGTAGAATGGCATGCATTATCCATTAATAATATCACATAAATATTATTACCAATAACTTTTCCCATTTAAATATGAGATTATCATTTGTACCGTAGGAAGAAATTGCTAACTTTATGCTACCCTATTTATAATAGTTAAAATTTGTATTTTTGCTTATGTAATGTATACCCAAACATAAATCTCTCCGTGCTGATAATATATTATAATATATCAATTAATATATATTTAATTCACTTTAAAAAACCCATAACTTATTTTAAACATACCTAAATATTATAAAAAAATATAAATTCACATGTTCTATAAAATAATAAACATGCATAATAAACTAAAAATTGTAAATTGTTTTTTCAAAGGTATTTTAATATGCAAAGATAGCCAATTTTAGCATATACATCACATTTGAAGAGGCCACGAGAAAACAAATTTTTTTCATTATTGACATTTAATATCGATACTTATCTTCTAATAATAGTATCAACCGTAACGAATAACAAACTTTGAAAAGACACAAGAGTCCATATGGTAACATTTATCACGGTTCATTACATTAACCAGCATGCAAAATATTTCGATGGCACAGAATCAACAGTCATTTATCATCACAATCTCCTGATGAAATATTCAAGGAAAAAAACTCCTGTTGGTTTT
>JAOVVI020005596.1:0-16342 GCA_028571085.2 Nepenthes alata
GGATTTCTCCAAACGTCCGCGTCCATTTGTCTCCACTTGTCCGCGGACACAAACACCACAAGAGAGTGACCCCAACAGGAATAAAATGGGAAGGAGAAAATTGAATGAGGAATGATTGCGCTGAATGTGCCTTTTTGGCTGGCTTTTCTACAGGGGAGCTCAGTTTACTTATAGAGTTTATAGCAGATTACACAAGGAGAATCAATCCCTTTCCAGGTGGCATTATCTTGTACATACAGTTAAGTCAAGGAGAATAACAGCAAGGAATTAATGGAAAAGAATAAATAATAGAAAGGAAACTGTTAATTGTCCAAGATTCTGTGATGAGGTGTTGATGATACTGAAATAGTGGTTATCTATGGTCTAACTTCATCTCGGTTGTAATATTCTTGTCTTCCTCATTCTTTAATACTCCAGCAGATGAGTCCTTCTTGTATTTTATCACAGATAAACTGGCAATCAATGTTCTTTCGTGAAAGAGAATTAGCTATTATATGAAGAGTTGTTTGATTGTCATAGTATAGAAGGATTGCTTGTAGGTGAGGAATGTCAAAATCAGAAAGGATATCATAACAAAGTTTATTTTGTTCAAGTGGTTGCTATTGCTCTATATTCGGCTTTAGCTGAGAATCTGGAAATAATAGTTTGTTCTTTTTAATCGCAAAGAAATTAAGGATGTGCCGAGAAAAATACAATAACCAATAATTGAATGATCAGCATCAACATAGAGTCCCAATCTGAGTCACAATAAGCTTTCAAGCTAAATGAGAATGAAGCTGAAAACATAACACGTTGTCTCATAGATTGATTTATCTATGATAGAACATTGTAGGCATTTGCAAAATGGACAGTCACGTGGTTTATCCATAAACTGACTGAGCACTTGTACACTGTAAATAATGTCTGGACATGTGAGAGTCAAATATGAGTCATCAAATCAATATTCGACAAACAAATGGGTTAGGAAGCAAAGCACCTGACTCGTTGCTGGATTTTACATTTTGATCCATGGTGAGCTTGGAGGGATGTGAGGCCAATGTTCTTGTATTTTCCATAAGAGCAAATGCGTATCTACATTGATTAATAAATCTCCCTTTAGATGATTGTGCTACTTCAATTCCAAGGAAATACCATAGTGAACCAAGATCTTTGATTCTGAATCAAGAATGAAGAAATTGCTTGAATGCAGTGATGAAACCAATGAAATTGCTTGTCAAAACCATATCATTCACATAAACAAGCAACACAATGAAGGATTTGTCAGTCTTTTAAGTAAAAATACGGTAATCTGCCTTTGGTTGCTTAAAATCATAGTTGATGAGGGATGTGGAAAACTTTGAATATCATTATCTTGAGGCTTGCTTCAATTTGTAAAAATTGTTGAGTAAGATGCATATTTGATAAGGTCCTCCCTTGCTATTTCCAGTAGACTTACACGTAAATTTTTCCATTTAAATCTACATGAAGAGAGGCATTATTTGCATCAAATTGAGGGAAAACCACTATTTCATTGCAGCAATGGAGAATAAGCATATAACATTAACAAGTTTAGCCATAGAAAAGAAGGTTTCATGGTAATTTATTCCTGCCTTTAGTGTACAACCTTTTGCTACTGATGAGGCCTTATGTCTAAGAACAATGCCATCTAAATTATATTCACCTTGAAGACATACAACCGATACTGATAATCAATAACATGAGTATCGATTGGCAATTCTGTTGATACCCATGTTTTATTTGATTCTAGAGCTTGCAATTCTGCCTCAATAGCCTCACACTATTTGATATCTTATATGGCTTGGTTGTAGCGACTTAGTTGATTATGAGGAGAAATGGTAGGTTGAATAGGCATGAAGTGATGGAGAAGGCCATTGGTAAGACAAATAATATGCAAGTGGGAAAAGTTTACCAGATGCTCGTGTTATTTTCTTGGATGATTTGTCAAATCTTACCTGTTGATGATGAAACATTGGAGATATTGAGGTGCTCTCGTTGTTATCTGAGATCTCTGTAGAGGAGTTTGATGTAAGTCAATTTCTGCGGGAGAAGAATTGGTGTGGCCAGAATCTTCATCGGTTGTTGCTGGTGTCGTTTCTAAGTCAACATGATTTGACATTTTAGTAGGTGATAAATCTGAGGAGTAGACACAGGAAATGAATCATCCACTTGTATAAGTACATGTTGGTTGCAATCATAAGATGATGGAACTCCTGTAATTCAATTTGTGAGAGAGCAATCTGGATAATGACATACACTCTCTAAATCAGACAAAGTAAAAAATGGACTCTTGAAATACCATATCTCGAAATAGAAATCTAGTATGAGCATCCAAATCCAACAATATGTATCCTTCGACTCCAAGAGGATAGCGAAGGAACGTATATTTTCTTCCTTTTGGATCAAACTTGTTGCTGCCTAGTGATAGAGTTCTAGTAAAACAAAGACATCCAAACGTCTTTAAATGAATGTATGCAGGTTTGACCCAAAAAAGGAGCTCACAGGGTGTTTTATTATGCAGCAAGGGAGTAGGAGTTTGTCGATCAGATATGCTGCTGTAAAACATGCAAATTTTAATATTCATTGGGAATATTTGAATGGAAGCTTAGAGTATAGGCCACATTCATCAAATTCAATTTTATTTAGCTTTGGAGTTTTAACACAACTCTTTTGGTAGCTATGCCTTTCTGAGAAAAGAATTGAGTCTTTTGATATTCAGATCAATGATCACTTTGAATAATTTTTCACTTGGTATCAAATTGAGTTTCAATAAGATTGCAAAAGGACTTAATTCCAGCTCTTTCTTCTGATTGTTTTTTGAAGCAAGTCTAGGTACTTCTTAGAAGTCATCTATGATAGTTAAAAAGTATTTAGATCCATCATGGGCATTGTTAGAACATGGCCCCAATGTCACAGTGTATCAGTCTGAAAATGCAAGAGTATCAGTCTGAAAATGCAAGAGGCTGTATGTATGCTCACTAGATGAAAAGGTAGCCGGTTTTGTTTTGCCAAGTGGCAAACAGAAAAAAGGTGCTTCATTATTATTAGCGACATAGTTGACAATAGGATGTCCAATAATTTTCAATCTAGAATTGGACACGTCATAAATGACAATGCCAGAGTTGAGAAAAGCAGGGACCGTGTGCTAGTTTCATCAACTGGATAAGTATTTCTTGAAAATTTGGTAGTCTTTTAAAGGCATTGAAGGTGAACCAACACCTTTCAAAAGATGATAGGGCCTATGCTTTACTTGATCTGTCTCAATCTTTAACCCATATGTAATAATCTGGATAATACTGGATTTTGAATAATAAGCAACAAGGCAAATGAGTGATTAAATGAGCTTCAGACTGTTAATGATTCGTTATTGAATGATGACTTGTAAAGAATATCTTTATGTTAATGCATCTAAAATTCAAGCTGTTCAAACATGAAGCATTAGAGCTCTTCTCCCATTTGCAGCTTTTCCATATGGGATACTCGAGCTGCAATTTCTGTGTAAAAGGAGGTGTAATGAATCATATAGTTTGTTGCTCTTGTATTAATAATCCATGGGATGTAGTTCATATTTGTGGAAATATAAAATATAAATGAGATGAGACAGCCCCATACTTGGGTTGATTTTATTCACATTTATATATTTGGTTATTTACATATATAAAAAATACTAAACTACCGTTACAAATAACTATTGTTTTGCATATTTAAATCATATCGTAAGAGTATATTTAAATATTCTAACACTTCCCCCAAGTTCGAGCATATATGTTCGTCACACTTAGTTGGTTACAAAATGTATGCAACTTGAACATCTGTTAGGGCTTGGTAAAAATGTTGGCAAGTTGATCTCCAATGCTTACGATGAATATGAATTAATCTCTGTTAGTGTTTCTTATGAATAAAGTGACAATCTATTTCAATATTCTTTGTGCACTTGTGAATTACCTAATTTAATGTAATATGGATGACTGCTTAACTATTGCATCACATATGAGAATGCCCAAAACTCTTTGACCTGATAGAATCAAGTAATTACGAAGCCATATTACTTCAGAAGCAACATGTGTCGATACGATACTTTGATTCTGCATTTAATCTGACTGCCACATTCTATTTCGTACTCTTTCATGACATAATGTTACCTTCAACAAATATAGAATTGCTGGTGATAGATTCCCTATCATACGTCTATCTAGTTTAATTAGTATTAGGAAAACCATTGACTTGAGTGTAACTATGATTGTTGTATAATAATCCTCGACTCGGTATATCATTAAGATTTTCCATAATATGCATTACAGTATCTTAATTAGGGATGAAAGGAGAAGACAAAAACTAGCTTACAATACTAGTTAAGAAAGCAACATTTGGATGAGTTACAACAAGATAATTTAGCTTGCCAACTAACTGTTGGTACCTTTTCGATTCAGCTAAGACTTCCGTATTAGTTGATGACAACTTAATTCTTGGATCCATATGAGAGACACAAAGTTTTGAATTTAGTATACCAGCCTCTCAGAGTAAATTCCCAGAGTACTTCCTTTACAAAAGAAAGATGCCAAGATGATACTAGCAATCTCAATACTAGAAAATAACATAAACTTTTGAGATCTTTGGTATGGAATTGACTTTTGAGGAACAATTTCAGAACCGCAATGTCAATACTACCGGTAATCATAATATCATTCGTATACCCAATAAGAAGAATACATCCAACTCTAGAATGACGGTGGAAGACAGAGTGATCGTTGTCATAGTGACAAAGTCTAAACATAAGCACAAGTTCATTAAATCTACCAAACTAAGCTTATCGGGATTGTTTCAAACCATACAAAGATTTTTAGAGCTGATAAACAGATCAAGATTTCCCTTGAAGATTGTTTTGAATGTACCTCCTCTTGAAGATCACATATAGTAAGGCATTCTTGATGTCTAATTGATGTAAAAACTAGTGATTGAGTAGATGCCAACAAAATAATAAGTATTACAAAAGTGAACTCGGTGACAGGAGAAAAAGTATTGATGTAGTCCACTTCAAATGTCTGAGCATACCTTTTGACAACTAGCTAGGCTTTCTATCAAATTAAAGACCCATTTGGATTGATTTTCACTGTGCAAACCCATTTATACTCGATGGGGTTTTTTTTTTATGGTGGCAAATAGATTAGATCCTAGGTGTGATTATGTTCAAGTGCAGCAATCTCTTCCTTCATAACTTCCCACCAAGTAGGATTAGAAATAGCCTTAGATATGAGTTGAGGCATGCTAATGGAGTCCAATTGAGTAGATGAAAGACTAGCATAATATAATAGAGTAGGCAATGAATATTGGGCACAACTGTGATGACCATTTCTTAAATCAATCGAAAGCTTTGAATCTGTTCCCCAATCAGATTCAGTAGTATCTATAATTAGAATAATTGTCTTGGTAGTTTCCGGCTCGAGATCCACTTTGTGAGATGAACCAAACATCTGACGAAGACAATAAACATAGGTTTGTGTGATGGGAGGATAAGGAGGCACATGTGACAAACGTTCAGGAGATACAATCTTATGAATAATCTCATATATAAGAATATCTTCCTTAAGAGGATGGACTCGTTGAAGACACTTTGGGATAAATATGTGTAAATTCATGATATTTGACATTAAAGGATATTAGAAAATGTCCCAACTTTGGTGAAAAATACTAATACCCTTTTTGGGTATGAGGATATCCAAGAAAAATATACCATAGAGATTTGTGATCAAGCTAGGTTACTTGAGATTGAATATTGTGGACATAATATACACAATTGAAAATCATTGTGGGTAGAAATTGTGATGGCTTGTCAGGATATTGCACATGATAAGAAATCTCCGCTTAAGAACAGTTGATGGCATCTGATTAATAAGAAACAATATTGCTCCAAAAGATCTTTGAAACTCCTATTTGGAATAAGAGAGTTTTAGCAATATTTATCAAGTGTCTATTATTTCTCGTAGTCACTCTATTCTATTGGGGTGTATAGAAGAAAGATGACTCATGAAGAATCTCATGGTGAGATATGAATGAAGAAAAAGAAGCATAATTGTATTAACGATTATTGCTTCTTCACAAAGTATGTATAGAAGTAGAGAATTGAGTCTTAATTTTAGCATGGAACAAATAGAAATAGAGTTTAAATCAAATTGATTCTTTATCAAATATAGCCAAGTATTTTGTAAATAGTTATCGATAAAGGTAACGAAGTAATGAAACAAAATCTTAGATGAAATTGGACATGGTCCCCAAACATCCGAGTGTTTTAACTGAAAAAGATAGAGGTGTATGGATTCCGAGTGTTTTAACTGAAAAAGATGGAGGTGTATGGATTTACTTGAGTGGAATATGCTTATGATGGTGTTTGGTAAACTAACATGACAATCGGTAACATATGTCAGAATTGGACATAACTTTCTAAGACTAGAAAGAGATGGATGACTTAATCTATAGCGAAGATCAAGAAGCATAAAAGTGGCACTAAAACAGACAATAATAGTAAAGGCCTTCTGAGTCAAGATGGCCTCAACTAATAATCTTCCCTACAGTAATCCTAAATGTCACAATGAATAGAGAAGAATATTTCACGATAGTTAAGTCATTGAGTAAACTAATAGATAGCAGATTAAACAGAAAATCGATAAGTAAAGAATTAATGAGACATGTATAGTCTACGTCATAATAATAGAACCATCACCCTTAACTTTGTGGATGGGCCATTAGCCAAACTAAATTATGAACAGTGGAACATAGTCGGTAATCAGACAAGATATATGTAAACCTAGCGATGTGATAAAAGGTACCGATGTCAATACCCTAAGCTTGAGATGATGCTGAGGGGCAATCAGTATGATTACCAGAATGAATAAGAGTAGTAACAATATGATTTGGAGTTGTATCAAGCTTTTCATTTAACATTAGCACTTATTTTGTGTATAACCAATTCTACTACAGTTAAAATAAATTAGTTTTCTATTGCTACCTTGCCAACCGAAAAACACCCATCATGGAACCTAGATCTATGAGCGAAATTCACCAAAATCACAAAAAACCAAATAGATTCAGAGACCTAGGACACACATGTCACCAAAGGAAAAAATAATGCCAAACATCACCATACATTGGATAGAACAAATCCAAAATAACCACAACACATAATTTTTGAAGTTTTACACCATGAACAAAGCTTACCTCTACTATCAAAGTTTACTTTGAGTCTGGTGGGTCTATTAATGTCATAAGTTGCAAGTCTAGAGGAGAAGACTCATCTACTTCAAATCTAGAGATGAAATTGAACAAATGAGAGATGAAATGGAACAAATCTAGTGGAGAAGTAGCAAGCTGACTTTCAAATCTTCTTCAAATTGGAGTAATTTGCTCCAAATTCGTCAAGTTGTGCAAAAATATTTTCAGATCTAGGGTTTATACGAAGAACCTATATCTCTCAAATTGATGCTCTAGAATTATCAAATCATAAAATCAAGTTGGGGCTTTGCTGGTGGAAGATATGGTGCACTGGGAATTGGAGCCACCGACGGCGGCGGTAGGATCTCTCTTTGATAATATGGAGAAATATAAAATAAGAAGAGATGAGAAAACCTCATACTTGGCTTGGTTCTATTCATATATATATATATATATATATATTAGTTATTTATATATAGCAAAAACACTAAATTATCCTTAAAAAAGAATATTCTTCAACATATACCTAAAATAATTTCTAAGATTATATTCAAATATTCAAACAATATTGTTTGATATAAAAACATGTGCTGACAAGCAAGTTGAGGTTTTAATTATGTTGAAATTAGAACCTGCAGCAGGATCAAGCATAGTCTGGGCATTATTTGCTAGTGGCTGACAGGCCTGTATTTCTTGGGACAAAGAAGCTTCAATAGTTGTTTCTGCTTACATGAGAGTCACCCTCGTTTTTGGAATATCTTACTTTTCGTTGACCACATAGCTAACAAATAGGCCAATACCTTTAGTGCCTTCATATTGTTTTTGCCAAGTATATCCATGGATTTTGTAACTTTTCTTAACCACATGCTCTGTCACATTACATTGAGTGCAGATAGGTGCTCGTGCATTTCCTGCATTGAAAACTTTTTCTAGGATATGTCTAGCAACCTTACAATGACTACAATAAGGCCTATTCTGTCTATTATTTTGGCAGATTTCATGGACAATTTGTCAGTAGTTTTACAGATTTTGCTAAAAAGAGAAAAAAACAGGGATAGAGCTGGCTATTTGATGTTGTATTTCTTGTTGTTGGATCCAAGAGAATACCTTATTTACTGGTGAAAGAGGATTAATAAGCATAATTTAATCCCTTATATTTGTGCGGGAATCATTCATTCCCATTAAAAATATATAACACAGTCTCTTTGGTGTCAACCAAATAGAATGTTTAGCTTCCCGTAGTAATGATCTAGAATAGCATCGTACAATACAAGCTCAGCCTAAAGGTTTTTGAGTTTTCCGTAGTAAGAGCTGATAGGATCTATTCATGCATCAAACTTGCTAACATTATTTAATTGAAAAATTCTAGGACCATTTTATTGTGAATACCTATCTTGCAATTGGTCCACAATTTTTATGCATCGTCCTCGAATATTAGAGTGGATCTCATAGCATTAGTGATTGAATTTTGGATCCAAGATATAACAAGGTCATCGCATCATTTCCGTATATATTAAAAGGGTCATGCCTTAAGAGTTCTTTTCATAGCTGTGACCGGAGAACATAAATATCTGATGTCAGGAGGTTGCTTGTCAACACAAGTGATGGGTTTGTTGCCATTATGCAAATGAAGTGGTTTGGTGAGATCATTGAAATTTCTGCATCGGATGGAAGGATCTATATTCACTGCAAAGGATGAGGATTCATTAATGTTGGCTTCAATTTTCATATTGGGATCCTTGGATGCTCCAATACCATGTAAGAAACGCAACTTTGGATATGCATAATACAATGCAAGTAAGAAAATGGGAAGAAAAAAAATGAAGGAAGAACAAGTGTATTGAATTTGCGTTTTCGGCTGTCTTTTTTGTAGGGGAGCTCAGTTTATTTATAGAGTTTATAGGAGATTACACAGGGAGAATTAATCCACTCTGCTGGCAGCACTTATCTAGTTTTACAATTAAGCCAAGGAGAATAATAGCAAGAAATCAATGAGGTAGCTCTCATGTAGTATTATAATTAAGCCAAGGAGAATAATAGCAAGAAATCAATGGGAAAGAATAAATAACAGAAAGGAAACTGTTAGTGGTCGAAGATTCTTTGCTGAGTTGTTGAATGTAATGCTGAGGTTTCTATGAATGTGGAAGAGGACTAATGGCTTCTTCTTTCACTTTTGGATGAGATGACACATCTTTTACGGTCATAGAGATAAATAAACTAGAAAGTTTTGATGCGAAACAAATGCAGGGCGATGACAAATAATTGACGTAAACATATTGGGTAATGGGATATTGTGTGGTACAAGTAAATTTACTTGTGCAAAGAGCAATAGGTAGAGAGTAAAAAATATATGGGTTTAGAGTTCTAGGCAATAAAGATATTGATGAAGGCACAACAATGAGATATCATCGAGTATAAACCTGAAAGGGCGAGATGGAGCATTTCAGTTTGTGTGAATGCTGGACTAGAAAAGTTGATCACTGGAAGGATAAGAGTCAGTTTCCAGTTGTAGGGTTCCCCGATTTGAAGAAGACACAGATAGGAAAATAAGGAATAAATTTAAGACTATGGGAGGTATTGGGTTCTGCATGGGGCTTTATGAGAAATATGGTGTGGATTCATCAAATGTAATATCTGTACTAACAAAGCAGTGTTTGAGAGTAAGACGGTAAGATTTATAAACTTTTTGAGTGAGAATAATAACCAAAAAGAAAAGATTTGGTAATCTGATGATCGAGTTTGTTAGAGTCAGGCCTAAGTAGATGAACATAAGAAACAAAATTGAAAATGCTGCAAGGCAATAAAAAGTGATTGATTATGGATGAAGGAAAGAAAAAGGTGAGGGGTCATTTAAAAAATGGATGACGTATGATCTATGAGATAACAAGCAGTGAGACATCGTTACTCTAGAATTGTTTGGGAACATGCCTATGACACATAAGAGTTCGAGTGACCTCCAACAAGTGATAACTTTTGTCTTTGATGACCCCATTTTCTTAGGGATTATTTACACATGACGTCTAATGAAAAATGCTTTTAAAATAGAGATTGGAAATAAAAGCAGTCATATTCTTTGGCATTATCCGAGCATAAGATTTAAGTTATGTATTTGAATTGAGTTTTAATTTAGGCTTGAAACAATTGAAAGATAGAAAGCAACTCAGAGTGATTCTTCATGGGCAACATTCAAGTTGTACAAGAAAAATTATCTACAAAAGTGACAAAATATTAAAATTTTTTTGTGGAAATATAAATTGGTTCTCAAATATCTGAGAGGACTATTCAAATGGTTTAGAGACATGATTAACACCTCTTAAAGGCAAATGATAAATGGTGTTGCTTGATAAATTGACATGCTTCACATATGAGGGACAATATGGAGTGAAGACTCTCAAAATAACACTTTTAAATTGGGAAGGATGAATTACCAAGGTGATAATGCCGTTGAATAGGAGATGTTGTAGACAGGTGAGATGTTAAGGTAACATAGAGACCACCCTTTTCATGCCATGTACCAATCATCTTCTATGTTTTGAGATCTTGAAAGACTTATACCTAAGGGTACAATTTGACAGAACAATATAAAGTATTTGTTATTTGACTAATGGATAACAAGTTGAATATAAATTTTAGAACATGAAGAATATTAGCTAAATCAAGGTTTGGGTTCTAATGGGTGTTCCTTGAACTTGTAACTTTAGTCAGAGAACCATTAGCAAGCGTAATTGATTTAGAATATTGTATAGGATGGTAATTAAGAAGGGAAGTCATATGTTCATTTGCCACAGAATTGATGATCCAAGGGTTGCAATTGTAGGATAAAAGGCAATGGGATGTAGAACATGTTTGTGTAAGAGTGGGCATAGAGGTAGTTTGTTTGTGAGTTCGAATTGAACATACTCATCTTGAGTCACTTGGATAAAGTAAGGCTGAAGAGCATGAACAATGTTGGATTGTGATTGGGAGATTTCCATTGAAAACACTTAGTACATATAACTAACTACACGGTTTGCAATGCAAAACTCAACAATAAATATATAGTGTGGCTAATGTTGCCTAAGTGAGTAGATTTCTTTGGTTTAAGACTTCTTGAGCAACCACTGCCTTGTGAATCACGGTCACTTCTTGAAAAACTATCACTAGAGTCTTATCCTCCTCCGCTAGTGCTTGCTCCCTCAAAAGAATTGAAAGTTTAGTGAGCAATAAATGTTGAGCAAGTGGAGTGATAAATGCAAGAGAACGCGTTAGCAAGAGAGGAAGTTATTTCCCTCCCTATATCGAGCATGAACTGCCTTTAAGTTAGCTAAAAGACTAAGAAAGAACTTTACCATAGCTTTTAGATCCCAATGAAGTGCTTAATGCAAATTCCTTTCTTTGCACATGGTTAAGAATTTATTGTCTTCAATCATATTTTAAGATCCATTTTTAAGGCCAAAGTATTGTTTGTGCGCTTCATAAATGCGGGGCATATTGCTTGCCTAGGAGTAGATATGTTTGAGAATGGATAGGATTGTCTCCTCGATCACTCCTATCATTGGGGCAAGCGATGGACTCAACTTTGTTGGAGAACATAGTGAGTGGTGTCAGCCTCTCTAATATCAAATGATGGGATAGGCTTTTACTACAGAGGAACATCTTAACAGATCTTGCCCAATAGATATAATATCTTTCGTTTAATCTTTTGAGAGTCATGGGATTTTCAAAATAAATTGGAGAACAACCCAAGTGCAGGGATACTCAAAACTTACATAGCATGAATTTAACATGCTTCAAAACATTGTGCACAAAAAATGGAGCTTAGCTCTTAGAGTCAAACAACAATAGGGTCACTAAAGAGGAGATTCGAACTTATAGTGCCTTTCAACAACATGGTCAAAAGCCCCTCACAAAATAGATATGTTTAGATTCTAGAGAGAAACCGACACCTATGTGTGACAAAAACCAAAGAAAGACTGACATTGATGGTGGGATATTGAATAAAGCCACCAACATTGGCCACCGAAGAGCACCATTGACCATGGTCGATGGTTAACCAACACATCACTAGTTTGGAGTTCCAAAATCCAACACGATAATTGTAGCAATGACACAGAAGATCATAACACAAATTAGACTGTAGTGAAGAACTCCATCGATGCTTGTCTCTGTCAACAAAAACTGCCTAAGATGGCATCGATAAGCTTATGCAGACGGTTGTCAATGTGATTTACATGGTACCTACTTGTCTCTTTGCTCTCTTGCTATTCCTTTTTAATGTTAGGAAAACAAATGGGTGTAAGAGCGTCAAAACTTTAACTATTTGATATTGTAGAATTTATGAAATAAGGAGAGATGAGAAAACTCCGTATTTAGGTTAGCACTCTGTGCATGTATATAAATGGTTATTTATATAAACTCCCCTTGAAAAGGGAATATTCCTAATCATATTTTAAATCATATTCTAAGAGTATATTCTAATAAATATTCTAATACAAACTCATATTTTTAACTCTTCTATCAAGTTAGATAATAGATGTTAATCATGTTTAGCTTATTGTAAATATATATAACTCGAACTTTAGTTGAAGACGGTGAAAATAGAGGCAAGCTTTTCTCTAATCTACACATAACGAATGTGAATTAAGCTTTGTCGAAGCTTCTCACAAATAAAGTGGGAATCTATTTCAGTATACTTTGACAGCTCATGAAATATCGGGTTTGATACAATATTGGTGGCTGTTTAATTATTGCACTAAAATTGAGAAGGTGCAGAACTCTTACATCCAAGAGAATCAAATAATTGTTAAAGACACATCACTTTATAGGTAACATGTATCAATGCACAATATTTTGATTCTGCACTTAACCAGTCTATTATATTTTGTTTCTTACTTTTCCATCACACAAGGTTGCTTCTAACAAACACACTATAACCTGTGATAGTTTTCGATCATATGAGACCTAGCCTAGCCAGTATAGAGAAACTCTTGACTTGAGTATGACCATTATTGCTATACAGTTGGCCTCTTCTTGATGCATCCTTGATGATGCAGGGAAGGGGGAAGTAGGGGAGGAGAAGAAGACGAAATTGGGAGAAGGCGAAGAAACAGGATAAGTGAATAGAGAGACGAGAAGTAGAGATTAGTAGAGAGAGAAGAAAATTACATTTACTTAATATTCGTTCAATTCATTAATAATACTTTCAATGTTAGAGCTATAATCCTTATATAGGGAAATTTAACTCCTAGGTTAATTAGGAAATAAATAAATTTCTAACTAATGACATTTTAAAATAAGAAAATAATATGACATTATTTCATAAAATAAAAAAATAAAATCTTTTCAAATAAAATAAAATATCCAATAAAATAAAATCAAAATCAAATAAATCTTAAATCACTTCTAATTTTGAATGTCCTAGATGTCCGTATCACTTGAGATATTTCATAATAAATATTATAGTATCCTAATGAGAACATAGAGAGAAGACAAAAACTAGCTCACAATACTAGTGGAGAAGGCAATACCTAGACGAGTTACGGTAAGATAATTAAACTTACTGACTAATTATCATTACATTTTTTGGTTCAGTAAAGGCATCATCATTATCTATTGATAACTTAATTCTTGAATATATGGGAGTTATAAGATTTTGAATTCAACATACCAACCTCGAAGTAAATCGACCATGTACTTTCTTTGTGAAAGAAAGATATCACAATGACATCTTGCGATCTCGATATCGAGGAAATGATTCAAACTTTCGAGATCTTTTGTTTGAAATTGATTTTGAAGAAACAATTTTAGATTTGTGATGCTAATACTATTGCTGTTAGTAATTACAATATCATTTACATGCACAACGAGAAGAATACAACCAGCACTAGAATGGCGATAGAACATGGAGTGATCATTATTGCAATGAGAAAGCTCAAATTCAAATACAGGTTCACTGAATCTACTAAACCACGCTCATGAGGATTGTTTTAAACCACATAAGGACTTATTCAGTAGACAAGCAGATTCAAACTCCCTTTGAGCAACAAATCCTGTTGGTTGCTCCAAATAAACTTTCTCCTAAATATCACAATATAAGATGACATTCTTGACACGTAATTGATATAGTAACAAATATTAGTAGAGGCCAAAGTAATGAGAAGCCTAATAGAAGTCAACTTTTCCAAAGGAGAAAAAGTATTAGTGTACTCAACACCATATGTTTGAGTATACCCTTTTTATGAGATGAGCTTTTAGTCAAGCTAAAGAACTACCTAGAAGATTGACTTTCATTGTGTAAACTCATTTACATTGGTAGGTTTCTTCCCTAGAGATAAAGAGGTCAACTCTCATATGTGATTATTCTTAAGTGCAACTATCTCTTCCTTCATAGCCGTTTGCAAACCACACTAAGAAATAGTCTCAGATATAGGTCGAGGTACTCTATAGAGTCCAAGGTGGACACTGAAGCCCATTGCGAAGATGAAATGTGTACATAAGATAATATAGTAGACAATCGATATTGTGACAAGTTTGATGATTTTTTCATAATGCAAACAGAAGGTTTGAATCGTTTCCTTGATTAGGACCAATAATTTCTATAGTTGGAATAACTGGCTTCAGATTGGAATTGATAGTGGTTGGCTCAAGTTCTACTCTTGCAGAGGAACCAAATCCCCGAGAAGGACCATGAATATATGTCTGAGTGATGGGAGAACAAGGAGGCACATGTGATAGAGGTGTAAGACATACAACCTGATAAAAATTTGTATACAAGATTATTATCTCTGGGGGGATACATTACGATGGACTTGTTGAATATACATCTCGATATAAATGTGTAGACTCATGAAATGTGACATCAAAAGACACTAGAAAACATTCTAACTTTGGAGAGAAATATCGATACCCTTTTTAAGTATGAGGATATTTAAGAAAAATACACTGCACAGATTTGGGACTAAGCTTGGTCACGTAAGGCTGACTATTTCGGATATAACATATCCAACCAAAAATCATCGTGGGAAGAAAATGTAATGGTTTATCAGGAAATAACATGTGATAAAGAATATCTCTCTTAATAATAGTTAATGACAGTTGATTAATAAGATAAATTGTTGTTAATATTGCATTTGTTTGAAACGATTTTTGGAACTCTCATTGGAAAAAGCGAGCTCTAGAAATCTTTGTTAAGTACATATTCTTGCTCTCAACCATTTCATTCTATTGGGAGTGTCAGGACAAGACAATTCATAAAGAATCTCATGTTATATTAGGAATGACAAAAAAATGCAGAAAAATATTTATGACTATTGTCACTTCTCACAATACATATAGAAATGGAAATTGGATCTAAGCTTAATCATGGAATGCACAAAAATGGAGTATAAGTTGAAATAATTTTTATTAAATATAATTAGATAACTTGTAAATAGTTATTAACAAAGGTAACAAAGTAACAAAGTTGATAACAGATCTAAACTTAAGCATGGAATGCATGAAAAAGGAGTATAAGTCATAATGATTTTTATTAAATATAATTAGATAACTTGTAAATAGTTATCAACAAAGGTAACAAAGTCAATAACAGATGTTAGAGTTGGGCATTACTTTTTTAGAGTAGAAAGAGAGAGGTGATCCAACCTACAATGAAGATCGAGGGGTATAAAAGTTACTTTGGCATAGACAATAGGGTTGAGCTTTGCATTGAGTAAGTAAAGGCCTTCTGAGTCGTGACAACTTCTACCAATAACTTTTCTCATAGTAAGGTCTTGAAACTTACAATAAGTGGAGAAATTTCTGCACAATAATTATGTTGTCGAGTAAACTTACTGATATCAGATTAAATAGAAAATTTTGCAAGTAAAGAACTGATAAGAGATGCAAAGTTTGTATAAAAAACAGAACCAACACCCTCTGTGACGGAACGGATTTTTTTTTTTTGCCTTCCTTCGACGACCTCCCGGAACTGATGGCGAGATTGACCCGGTCCGGACCGATCGTATCATCAGAAATACAGGATCATAGATGCCAATCTAGGTTTCATACACATTTAACATAATATAAGCGGAAACTAATACACTGAAGAATAATCATATAAAAGCTCATTCCTTAATACATAAGGTGGTAACGTCTCTTCACAAAAGTTTATGGACTCCAAAAC
>JAOVVI020005597.1:0-16342 GCA_028571085.2 Nepenthes alata
TGAGAAGCTTCCACTTAGATTTTTACTCACAATCAAAGTCTAGACGTCAGATGCGAAGAAATTTGTGACTCGAAATCGGTTGGAGGCGGTGATAAGGGAACCAGGAGTTGCGATGATGGAAAGGTTGCTGATGAAAATGTGAAGGTGGCCGGAGTAGGTAGGAGAGGTGGGTTGGATGTGGGTAGTAATTGTCGTTCTTGGCGATTTAGGGATTGACGCATCTCAGTGAGGGTTTGCTGCAATTCACTGAAGTAGTGCTGGATTTTGTCGGTGGTGGTGGAAAGGGCGGAGATGCGGTCTTCATGTTCCTTCAATTCTTGCTGGATGCTCGAAATGGATTCCTCATGCGCCCGGTACCTCGTCGTCATTCCTTTAGCCATGGTCTCAATGAGAGCACCAAAATGATGTAATCGGCCACCAGAGAAGCCCTGCACCACTCAATCGAACACACAATACTGCAATACTGGGAATTGAGAGGGGAAGTTCTGGGTTAGGGAAAAGGCGAGAAGGAAAAGGGAAAGAGAAAAGGAAAATAAGAGGGAACAGGGGAGAGAAGATTCCAGATTGAGTGAGGGAATAGAGAGAATCGAGAGAAAAGGGAAATAGGGAAATTAGCCAATACCCCTCTGTAAAGTAAAGTGTGAAAATATTGTTGACTCTCAACTAATTTGACATCCATGGTTAGATTTATTGCTTTGTTTGAGGAATAGCATTTGTACCCATTTTGAGTAGGTGATTAGCAGAAAAGGTGCATTTTAGAGTTTTGAGGCTGTGTCTATTCAGTTTTAATTATAAACCTGAATAAAGATGGCACACTTGAACATCTTAGGAGAAAGATTCCAATAGTTTTGGACAAAGGAAATGTTTGATTTTTGAAACCAGTGACTGCACGAGATTGTTTACTTGTATGATGCTTGGCTATTAAGATGGCGTCTCTATTGTATGTTGTCGCCACCCTCCTTTGGAAGGAGGAGGTCGAGCAACCTCACAAGAATGTGTTTTTTGAGGAGTATTTGGCCCGGGAGATCATTGAAAGATTGCTGAATTTAGACAATAAGACTTTAGCTCAATATGTATGTATATGTATATATGTAATATGAAATGCAATTATATGAAATTTAGAATATTCATTTGAATAGCAATATTCCTTGATTGTTTCTAAGATTACTCCCTGCTCCAGGTTTTTTTACTATTATATTGGGGGTTACTCCATAGACAGTGAAAAATGGATGCTCAATTTGAAGTGAGTATCACATATTGAGTTCCATGCATTTAATTGTTCTCTCTCCTTCATTGCTATTCCGATTATAAGATCATTTATTGGACAATTGACTCATGCAATGTTATATTTCAATTTTTTTAAATTAGTTGACGGGTACCCGAGCTTAAATAGAGGAAGTAGAAGGGGTTTCTAGACATGAATTTCATAATGCAAAATCTTGATGTAGATGTGGCATGTATAGTGTTAGTATGATGGTTATGTTGATGTAGCTTGTATATTGCTGCGCTATGACAACATCATTATGGATTATTAGATTTCAGTGTTAGTGTTTGAATGATTAACATATGAAATATGTGTTGTGACTCTTGTAGTTATACCTAAATATTTTTATCATCATATATTCATTATGAATAAGTTAAGGATATTATATATCCTTTAACTAAAGAATCTAAAAATATAAAACCCGAAAGTCCTTAGTATAAATTGCTTCAAACAAAATCTAATTTGTTCTGATCTGTGAATTAATATCTTGTTATCTGGTCATAAGGCGTGGCCTATTTTTCAACCATGGCAAAAACATCATATGCAAATCAATAGAAATTTATGAACTGAGTTGAGGCAATATGAATGCATGTATATTTTGCTCGCCCCAATAGAACTGATGAAATATATTGGCCAATGAAGCTAGAATATGGTACAAAATTCTTACTCCATTATGTTATATTTGAATCTAATTTTCATTCATATCATATTGTAGTTATTTGCAGGTCATAATTTTACATATTGGAATTTCAGTCACTCTTTGTTTGTAGTGTGAGTGATGTTTTGCATGGAGGCTTTGGACGATGAAAATTCTCAGTACTTAGATTTCATGTTACTTACTACCTTTTAGTTTGAGTTTTCCTTGGATGACTTTATATACACTCATCATGAAGATCATAGAACTGAAAATGTTAAAAAGAAATGCAGATGCAGTTTAAGGAAAAACTTCACAGATATTCTATCTCATATGAGTTCATGAAATTTCACAGTGGGATACATATGATTTGATTAAAAATATGATTTGTAATGCCATGGCCCGAGATTCGGATGCTAATACCCCGGGTCGTGAAATGTAGGGAGACTGGTCAAATGACACTGCACACACAATACCATTTTCTGTGATTCTATCATCATCTTTCTGATCTGATCTGTCTTTAACTGAAAGGTTTATGGCTGCTGTGATACAGCAATATGAATGGCTTTTCCTCCAGCACAATGGGGTATGGTATTCGAAAGGATTATATTCTTGGATGATCAGTAACTGTGAGATTTTCTGACAGCTATTTCAAGGAAGATGCTCAAATGCCAAACAACAAACAAAGCAATTCAATCATTAAGCTGCACTTAATGCTTCAGTCCTGAAAGGGTTTCAGTAATTAATGACAAAACGGCAAGAGATGAACATATAAAAGGGCGGGCTGTTACGACTCGACTTACTATTTAAATCACGAGAAAATACATAATAACACAGGATAAGCACATAATAAATATACACGATTAATAAATGTACGATTTTTACGTGAAAAATTCTCTTTTAAACAAGGGAGAAAAATCACGGGACTCAAGATTCAAAAATATCTCCACTATGAAATGTTTCGGTTACACAAACTTCAAATATAATGTCAAACTATCTTATCTCAAAACAAGTTCGTATAATATAGAACACAAGATGAAAGAGAAAAACTAGAATCTGATAAATGTTCTTCTCGGCAACAATAACAGCATATCTACGGTTGACGGAGATTGGAACTCGATTCGAAACGCAAACGAAACCACAAATTTTCCTCTTCTCCTTTTGTCTCTCTCAAAATGGCGCTCAGATTACAATGGTTTTAATCCTAACACGCGTCAACCATATTTTATTTTTAAGGCTGCACTCAGAGCGCCTATTGGGCGCTCATTGAACACCCATGTTTTGGTAAATGTGCCTCAGTGGTGTCTTGGACGCTTGTCGAGCCCCCACCTTCAAAAAACGCACCTCAGTGACGCCTCGGGCACTCATTGAGCACCCACTTTCTGAAAAACGTGCCTAAGACGCGGCTCGAGTGTGATGCTATTAGAGTAGTTAGCACCTCAGGTTTTCGTCGCGTGCGCTTTGCATGCAAAAATACTCATCACTAATACTATCAATTGACACATCAAATGAATATATGACCATACGAGAATAACCCATAACCCAATATGTAGAGAGCTTCGCAGCTCTTAAGTATAGTTTTCACTCAGAGGATAGTACTGCAATTTCATGAACGGGGAAAATTGCAGCCTGCAGTAGGGACGGAAAGCTATTCACATGCGATTACACACAGCACTATAACAGTTGACAAAGCAATAGAAAGGAATAGTTAACCCTCATAAAAGTACGAGTTAGCTATGTGCATTTGGATCTTCTTTGGTTTATCCAATTCCTTCTGTATCCTCATTTAATGTTTTTCTTGAATCAACTTCTCAACCATAATCCTCTCCCGTAAGTGTCCAAATCTGCTAATCCGAATGGGGTTAATGAAAAATAAAAATAATAGTGAGTCAAAAGTTTAGTAATGTATATAATTGCATAATCAACATATAATTTACATTAAACATGTCAGAAGAAACAATGGATCAGATTTAGATACACTGTAATTAATTTTTGTAATAAATATGCACAAATTTTAAATTTGTATTTTCAATTCTTAAACAAAACGTGCAATATAAATCATATTAAAGCATACTAATTCTTACGGATCAATGGCTAGTAGGGTTTTACCAACTAAAGAGCGGATAATCGAAACTCGAGTTATATTTAATTTCACACAATTAAATACTTTATGCTACTATTCAAGACTCATATATAGACCGTCATACATATAACTATGTAGATAGAGTCGAGCGTCACTTTTATCTACAGATGATATGGTCGAATATCGATCAATATTATAATATATCACCATTGATTTTCTTACAACTACTTGATATATTAATAAAAGAAAGCTCTACATAATTATAAATAATCTTCATTTAAAAAAAATATTCTTAATTTCTTAATAAATCGTAAAGTTTTCTATCAACTTATTTTAATTTCTTTCATGCAATGTCTTAAACTTTTCATAAAAATCTTTACTTGCTTAATTTAAAGACAAATGAATGAACTTTCAGAATATGTAAGATTTATACTTAGTGATTTTAGGTATGTAAGAACATTACATATAAAATTTATAACATATTAGAGTATTAAATTAGACTTTCAACTTATGCATAAATATATTTGTAGAGAAATAACTTGATAAACTAATATATATGAATTAAGAATATAATCTTCACAAAAATTATAAAAAATAGGCATAGAAATTCATGCATATGAAATATAAACAGTTTAACTATAAAAATAGAACATATATGATTATTTAAAGCAATAAACACTCAAAAAATCGGAAGGAAATCACCAATCAAGGAAAATGAGGTTTTGAATGTACTTGTCTTAAATATTAATTTATTAAAATTTTACTTGAAATTATTTCAATTGCTTTTCTCTCGATTTCTGTCTCTTTTCTCTCTCTTCCCCTTTCCTCCTCTCTCAAAATTTAACAAAAAATGATCAAAAATCAATCGAACATAATTTATATAGCAGACTAGCACACGTGACCTTGTCAAGTGTGTATCGGGCGCAACGACCAAACATTGTGGTGCATGAACGTCACATTAAGTGTGCATCAAACACTAGTATTCTGTCACAATACGCTTGAGCGTCCTTGGGCGTGCATCGAGCACAAGTAATCTAGAAATACACTTGAGTTTCGGTCAAGCATCTATCATGTGTGACTCTGCCTAGATTATGCATGTATACGCGTCGGGTGCCGATTAAGCGTCATTTAACTCAATATGACCCGATCCAAAATTAATGTTGTCCAAATTTTTTTTATTTGACCTCAATTTTATTTATCTCAACTTAATCAAATTATAAATAAAATTTAAAATTTAAAACCCATTCTTTACAACCTGTAATGGCCAGCTCTACTATACCACCGTGACGAAACCACATAGTCCCCTTTTTTCCACTCTTGGAAAAATGGATCTTAGTATTCTTTTTCCTTTTAAGAATTATAAAGTGAAATATTAGTATTCTTTCTTGTGACAAAGTGAAAGAGTTGGTCTTTATTTCAAGTTCCAAAAGGAAAAAACTCAGCTAACCGCTCGATTAGACTCAGGTCAAGCCCTTGATCCGATAGGATCATTATTAATTCCTTGATCATTAAGATGTGGTCTAAAAATTAGGGCCCCTGTGATATGCCTATTATCATCACAAGTCTTTTTTTCTTTTTTCACTTGCCTACTTCTTGGGTTTAAAAAAGAGCACATATGAAAAAGTTGGCTAAATTCTCTTTTTTTCTACTTATTTTATGAAAAAAATAAATAAATTTCATTTCTTTAAAAACAAAAAATAAATAAAAGAGAGGTAAGTAAATCTCACTTTGTTTCTTCAATTAGTCAACTAAGGTCTAGTTAATTGCCTTATAACTTAGCACTCTACTCCTCCTACTTGATGCCTAACTGAATAAGTCTAATCTATTTTCTAAAAGTGAAAATTTTTATATATTTCGACTTATTTAAGGTGAAAAACTTATCATTTTATGCCTTTATTCTTTTTAATCATCACCAAATATCACCAAATATCCAAAGCACAATGCTTCAAGTTGAGTAAAACTTTCAAATTTTAGGTTTTATCTAAATTAAAATCAAATTTAAAAAAAAATATTGTTTTTGATTCCTAAGAAATTACAAACTAATAATATAGGATTGATTTTGGTCAGTTAATTATTTATCAAACAGCAATCAAATAAGAACACAGTATTCTTCAATCATTGAACATGTGTGCCTTTAAAATTAAAATCTACATTATATAAAACGAAATAAAATATAAAAGTTGAAGTTTATATCATAACAATATAAATATTAATATATTCTTTAATATTCATTATATAAATACATACATAATAATTGAGTTTAAATTAAAGCATAATATACCCACACCCACTTATAAATTTTATTTACCCAGATCAAATTCAATCAGATCAGATAAAATTCAACCGATCGGTACTAAATTGTATCAAATTTGAATTTTAATTTTGCCATCCCCGACAACAGTTTCACATATTGATAAGCATATACTTGGTACAGCTGAACGTGGGTGTTTCCTCTGTGAATGTTAGAGGAGATCCCGCCCATGAAACAACAACGTCCGTCGGCACAGGCCGCCATTAGTAAGCAGAGTTTTGGCCGACGAGGGTCATGAGACTCTGCTTCTTCAACTTCCTCCGCCGCGGATTGCTTGCCCTGGGCCACACAGTTGAAAATGTATTTAGAAAGTTTTCCAATAACAATGCTTTTCTGGGGGACAGGAGTGACAGCTAAGAATAATGATGCCAGACAAGGCAAAATTTGTAGTTCAACCATGTCATTCGTTCGTTTAAAAATGGCAAATATCTTCACAAGACATGAAATTTCATTCGTTTATTTATATTAGTAAATCTATATAAAATTTTTTTTTAAAAAAAAAGACCCAGCTTCAGACTAGATGTCTAGAAAGTGTTCAGAGGATAGTCCCGTATCACCGATCTTTATTTAATCTTCCTCGCTTCATTTCTGCCGTAGGAATACTCAGTGGCACAAACACGTTATAGTAACCGTTAATCATCGGGAACGATATCGAGCATTTGATGGACTTACCAGTACTGATTGTTCAATATCATCGAGTCAGCTGACACTTTCTTGCCATCATCGTTGCGGTTCCAATGGTAAACCGCATGTGTCTTGTTCCTTATCTCCAACGTGGAATGCCCATAACTGGCTTCCCGAAATGCAGAATAATCAGGCTGCGGATCTCTAAACCTGCAAAACGGAACCGCATAGATGATTGAGAGAGAGAAATATTTGGTAGATACTTTTTAGATGACATCGGATGAAGTGACATCTCATCTATCCATCCACGCTAGCGGGTCAACACAATAAATGATGAATGAATGGAATGCCATATCTGAATAGGTATTTGAATGGTATCTAGATAGTGTCCATGTAACATTACTTCAGAAAGAGAGCTCATGACATTGCAATTTAGATGCTTACTGCGGTTAATAGTCCATGAAGAGTTCAAGCTCATGACATATTTTATACATTCTCAGATGACATAGTATCTCATCTATTTATCCACATTAATAAGCCCACATTATGAAAAATAGATGGATGGAATGCCATAACTGAATGGGCATTTGAATGGTATCTACATCTAGTGGCCGTGCAATATTATTTTTGAAAAAAAGCTCATGACTTTGCAATTTAACAAATTTAGCTGCTACAGTTAATAGTCCATAAAGAGTTCAAAACTCATGAGACATTTTAGTCACCCTCAGATAATATAACATCTCATCAATCCATTCATATTAAATGGCTAGCATAATTAAAGAATGATGAATGAAATGTCACACCAAAATAAGTTTCTCAAGCGTTTATAGATGGTGATTTAACAGTGGTAGCTACTGCTGTTAATAGTCCACTAAGTGTTTAAAACTCATAACACCTTTTAGGCACTCTCGAATGATGTAAAATCCCAGTCATCCTTCCACACTAGTGGGCCCCCAAAATAAATAAATATAAAAAATTGGACATATAAAATGCGACGTCAAAATTGGTATCTGAAGAATGTATAAATAATAACTCTGTAACATTATTCTAGAAAGCTCATAATATCGCAATATAACAAAGTCAGCTACAACTGTTAATACTCCATGAAGAGTTGAAAACTCATGACACCTTTTAGATATCTCCAGATTATGTTGCATCTCATTCATCCCTCTATGTTAATGGGCTCACATAATAAAAGATAAATGGAAAAAATACCACGTAAAAGGGATACCTAAAGATTGTATAAATGATAACTCCATCACGTTACTCTAGAAATAAAGCCAACAAAATTGCAATTTAGCAAAGGAAAGCTACGCAGTTACTAGTCCATGAAGAGTTCAGAACTCACTTCCCAGCAAGACCTTCCTGATTTCCTCCATCCCCAACCGTAATATAAACAGGAGCTGTTTTGTCTGAAACGGGATAACGCTCTCCACTTGAAACATTATAGTGTATGTTGGAGATTCGATACTGATAATGGGAAAAATACTGAATTAATTTGCAGCATTTAGTTTCAGCTACCAAATGCAATATGTAATGGTCGAATCAATGAGGCAACAACATATAAATATGAAAGCAATAATTAAAGAAAAACTTGCATGCAGCTATTTTTATTAGTAGCAAAAGGGTCTAATACAGCTATATCCCAATATCTGGAAATCATTCCTGCATATCGGCTTTTGTTTGCTTCTTAGAAGCTTAAAGCCATATGCTTTCTGTTCTCCTTAGATATTTTTCAGGAAAAATGGTACATAGAGAATCTTCTTACACTATTGTTACAATTAGGTGTCATGGTGTGGGGTCCATTGAACATCATATAAGCAAAAATATTTCAAATTTCCAAAATTAGAGGTGCATACATATTGTCCATCTACCATTAACCTTTTTCAATGGCCAGTATGGTTATCAAACCCAATGTTGATCAAATTTGACCAAAACATTTTAAATATATAGACATACACATGTGATAAAGAAGAGTCAGATTTTAGTTTATAACTCATTTTTAAAACAGTCACAATGGCATGCAATACTGACATATATTGCTTGATATGGCCGATATAGATATTAATACACATGTTTTAATCCATGCTCTCAACTCAGCCAATCAATGGCAGAAGTATGAGTGATCCTATGTCTAATTTAGCTCCATTATTAAAACTTATGCTAGTGTATGGCTGTAAGATGAATATAGACCAAGGAAAAGTTGAGCTGAAAACAGTACCGATCTTTCATAAGCATGAACATGGCCTGCAAAGATGACATCGACTTTGTATTGGACAAACCATTCCTCAAAGACCAATCTCATGCTTTCACCCTCCATGAAATGCGCTTCATTACTATTATACATCGGTACATGCATCAAAACTATTAACCATGGTGTCTTTTCCCTGTCCACCCTCTTCAATTCTTCTCTGAGCCACATCCATTGCGGTGTGTATTTCACTGGCAAAATGTTCAATAGTTCTTGATGTCAAAAACACAAGGATCGAAAATATAGAAATAAGGCAATACCATGGAATGAAATATTGCCCATTAGGCAAAATATTAGTCACCCTTTGATACTTTGATATTTCTCTATATCATGACAAATCACAATATGTCATTGAATCAGCCGCTACACTTGATATTACTCAAAATATCAACAAATATTTGTCCCTCATAATTTGATCTACAAGAAATTTGTATTTAATATCGATATGTATTATCTGGTATGGCTAATACTAGGACCATTACCGATATCGATATTTTTATCAATAGGAAGTACTAAAGAAAAAAATTGTTATTTAAAACTTCCACGATCTATATCAAGTAATCTTCCATACTGAGACAACCATTTAGAAGCTTTTAAGCACTATAAAGGGGTAGCATGGTGTATGAAATGCGCATCAAGGAAATGATCAGACCATTTTTAAGTCCATAGTATACAATTTTACCCTACAAAATGCAAGAGGCTACCATTTTTATGGCTCTAAGTCGTGATCATCCCGTCACATTGCGACAATTCTACTGTTAAAACAAGAGTTCCCTTAAATAATTTTATTTTACATTATGCAAGAGGTTGCCATTTCCATGACTTGAAGTCGTGACCATCACGTCACACAACGACAACTCTACCATTACACCAAGAATTTCCTTTAGAAGCTTTTAAGCACTCCAGGTAGGTGAAGTGACAATCGACTAAAAATTTAGCTATAGCTAGAAAATTCATCCAACAAGAAATCTAGGGTCGTAAGATTTGCTTCCTATTTGAGATTTACAATTTGGAAGTATTGCATTAGACTACTGATGCAGACATTATGGATAAAGAGATATGATTTTATTTTTCAATTAGATTTGATTTTATTTTTAATTAGAATAGATTTGATTTTATTTTCAAATTAGAAGAGATTTGATTTTATTTCCTATTTGATTTTATTTTCAAATTAGCAGAGTTTGATTTTATTTGATTAGCAAAGATTTTATTTAATTTTATTTTTTTATTTTAAGAAATTATATCATATTTAGTTAGAAAATTATATTTATTTTTAAATTATCTTAGAATTTAGATTTTTTTATATAAATACCCTAATTCTATTATTTAAATCAGTATTAATAAATTGAATAAAATTTGAGTAATTGTGATTTCCTTCATTCTCTTTTCTCTGATCTCTATTGCTCTTTTCCCTGATTTTTCTCCTGTTTCTCCTTGATCTCAATTTTTTCTCCCTCCGCTTCCTTACTATTCCCCTTTTCCCCCTTCCCTCTTGTCTATCTCATTCTCCCTTCCCAGTTGTTCTTCCTTCTTCTTCTCTTTCCCTTTCCCTACGTTCCGCCCTTCCCTACATCAACCACCATTTTCACAACTTGAACGAGTGACCATCAGGTTACATAACGACAACTCTACCATTGCCCAAATTTCTCCTTCAAATACTTATAAACACTCCAGGTTTGTAAAGTGACAATCGACGAGAAATTTAACTATAGTTAGACAATTCATCCAACAACAAATCTAGGGCCATGAGACTTGCTTCTTATTTGAGATTTACTATCTGGCAATTTTACAGTACCATCAATATTAAATAACATTATCCATGGCAGTAGATATAGCTAAGGTTGAGTACTGAAGCTTACCAAAAGGAGAGTAGCTCGACAGCACAATAATGTGCACTGATGCTCTCCTGATAGCATACCAGAGAGGATCACTACTTTTAGAGGCTGCATAAGGCGTAGCATACCTATGGAGGTATGACTTAAATGGAACAACTTCCCCCTGAAAATACAAATTCAAAACTGTTAAATAGCTCAACAAGAACTTATGTGCACGTTGCTACATTTATGGAAGAAACGTCTTCCAAAAAAATTGGATTTCAAGGAGGGATTTTGGATGAAATCTATTAAAGCAGGGCATAGCATTGTCATCTTTGTAAAGGGGAAATATTCTATTTTAGGATATCAATGGACAAGTATGGAAGTCTAAGAAGCATTGACACATCTTCCGTGCTAGCGCGTCAATATCCAACATTCTCCGACATGTGTAGGAATATTATAATTTTTCATTTTCACTTCAACAAACTCTGATATGTTTTGTACATGTTAGGGCTTTATAATTTTTAGAAAAATGAAGTTCTTAATACAAACCATAGAAAATTAAAACCATTTAATGATTTATAAATAATTGAAATCTAAGACCCTATTGTCTTCTTTTTTCATTAAGTGATGGATGTTATGGCACAACTTTTTTAAATAAACAAGAACTAAACATTTTTCATTGAAAATTTAGTACAAAGTACTACTATTAATCACTTATATGCTCAAATCTATAAATAAACTACAAATTTTAGTTAGCGTGCTCCCACTGAATCATGTCTTCATTTTTAGAAAAATAGCATGTCGGTGTCATATCATGTGCATATCCGTATCCGTGTCAGTGTCCCTGCTTCTTGGGGAAAACTTAAAAAAAGAAAAAGAACTACTGTTTCTATGTTTTGCAGCTTTGCTACGCCTATAGCACAGAAATCATGGACAGAGGGCAATGTAAATTATACATCAGTCTCTATACCGTTTAATGAAAATGAATTCCTTACTATCCAAAATGTTTCATAGGCTTTTGACGAAAAGCAGCTATATGACCACCTATTTATAAAGAAATGACTCTGAAACTACTTTTATCTCTTTAACCAATTGTAGTTAAAATTCATCTTGCATCAGTGAATTCTGTTAATCTGAAACTAAGACAAATATGACAAGATGATGAGAATGCAATAAATCTGTCAAATGTATGAAGCTGCTGAAGAATCAACCATTATACCATGTAAGGCATATACTCTATTTCGTGATTTCCCGCAGCCCAAATCCATGGCTGATATGCTGCACTTTGCTCAATAAACCGACCCCATGAATCCCATCGAATGCCAACATCAGTGTACTGATAATTGTCGGCATAAGAAAGATCACCAACAAATAAGACAGTCTGGGCTCCACTCTGGATGTAATGCTCGAGGGTTGAAAGAGAGTTATATGTCTGGCCCAAATCACCTAAAGCGTACAGAAGAAAAAAAAAGTAAATGATCAACAAGAAACTAAAGGAGTGGGACATGGAACGGCAAATAAATTGGGATTTGACAACTGCAGACCTGATTGTATCTAAGAAAGATAAATAAGCTGTAACAAAAAAAAGATTAAGAAACTGCTCATTGCTTTTAACTGTTCTTATGGGAAATAAAAAGATTCGCATTTGGTATTCCTTTCTTCTATAATCTTGAAATAGCAACGCTTGTTGCAGAGAGCTAATTTTGTGGTGAGATGCTCAAGTGGTCAACTAGCAAAAGCCAAATTACACCATACTACAGTGGTGACGCCCTCATGAAGTGTCGAGCTATGCAAGACCAAAATACTCTTTGTCGACCTCAATTAAACTACTGAAGTGCAGATCTAGCGCATTACTGAGCTTTGCAGTGCCTATCTACTGAACTTGCAGAATTTGGGGCTAAACTACACTGAACTTCCCAAGCGCACAAATGTTGGGGGAGCTAGGTAAAGATATAGTTATTTTTCATTAAAGACATTGTTTTAATCAGGTCTATGAGAGCTATTAAGGCTTCAGTTGGCTATATAATGCAGCCTAAAACCAAATTAGGGGGCGTTCAACTATTGCGAAAATTGTGTAGGCATTTGATGGATGAAAGCGGGACCCTTTTAGGCATTCTCTTCGACGCTCCTAGAATTCAATCTATGTTTGCTCGCGGTGACTTAGGATCAATTGTGTGACTCTACTTCAGAAATTCGTCTGTTTATCTTTCAATCTACTTTGATGTTGGTTAATTAATTGTCTCTTTCTATATATTCCTTGTTGTCTATACCGTGACATTTGTGATTGTCCTAAGATTTGAATCTTGCAAATAAATCGAGTTGGAATTTGATAACGAATCTTGGAACGGTGTTCTTATCAGCATCACCAACGTAAACATTTGAAACTTAACCAAAAATATAAGAATGACATTCTTCAAATGCAAAATAAGTAACAATTTGATCAACCTAATTAATTGGCATTTAAATACAGCTTATGTGGTCAAAATCTGGAAAAGTTCCTCTTAGAAGAACTATGACAGGAAAGTAACAACTCACCAATTATTCCAAATTTATATGAAGAATCTGGATCAATCCTTGGAGGAGTTTGAAACCAAAATCTCCTCGAAGATTCACCACTGCCAACCTCATAATAGTACTTCGTATCATGCTAGTTGGAAAAGAAAAATGGAGACAAGCAAATTAGCCACATAAAAGAAAACAGATCAACAAAAATTCAGCATGATACAGAAAAATCTATAATTCATATGTTATCAACAGGATAAGGGTGAAAATTTCAAAAATCGAGGCAACTGTTACACTCAGTAGCATGTGGTAACAGTGAAAACAAAAAATCTAGTATACCTCAAGATCATTAACAAGACAGTGATGAATATATCCAGAATTATACTTGTGAAAGGTATAGCTTGTTACTATTCCCTCTGCAGTATAATCATATCTTCCTTCTGATTTTCCATATTGCACTTTGCTAGAACCTGGTTCGTCAACCGTTACCCATGAGATTATGACCGCCCTCCCATCATAGTCACCTTGTGTGATATGCACCTGGTCATGTTTGTACAATAAACAATGTGAAAATACTCATATATGAGAAGCTGTTCATGATATTTAAAAAAACAAAAAGCATAGGTCAAATATTCATCTTGAGAGTCATGCCTTTCAACAATTGAGTAGGCAATATTGCATTTGATAAATGATCTAATTTATCGGCCTCTGGTTCCTGATACAGTGTACCACCATGATGATTCTTACCGCATTTTTTATTGTCCTTTCTTTTTCTTATGTTGGGGAGTGCGGAGGCAAAGGTGTTGAATAACCTCCTTTATAATTAAGTTCAATTTAGTTTAGGTAGAACTTGTTAATCAATCAACTACATGAAAATCAATAATCTAGTAGGTCTTTTGCGTAAAATCAAGGGCCTGAAAGCATGCATTTGCTATGAAACATGAAATGAGTGCTTTGAATCTGAAGGTGGGAGACAAACTGCAGTTGAGATAAATTGACAGAAAGACAGGATCTTTATTTTGATAAGCGAAACAAAAAAAATTCACCAAAAACACAAATTAGCTGAAAACAAGTTCACCTAGGCATGTACACAATATAGAAGATCGTCTGAATACAACTTTTAGTTTGCTTTTGCATCAATCAGTTTCTTTCTTTTTTGGTTTTTTTTTTTCACCATTTCAACAAGGGAAAAAACCCCCCACAAAGCAGGGAAGAGATTATGTATTTTATCATAAAACTTTCATGAAAAGAAGCTTCCTGTCCACAAAAATGCCAGAATTAAGAAAGCATACTTGCTGCGGTGCATTATGACCCTCTGGAACCGCAAACACCTCATGATCAAGTGGGATATCAGTGGATGGCCACTCTGATCGTATGAAAACGCTCGTGATCCCTGCATTGCCCTCCCTAACAATGCTCAAGAAGACATGGGATGCAAATAGCAATTGGATCGCCAACAACAAAATTCCTTTGGACTCCAACATCGCCACTGATCAATCAACTGAAAAGGTCATAAGGTGGTTCATCCCCAATAGGATTTGCGAGGGACCAATCAAGCGAAGCAATAAGGAAAATTTATTAATAGAATACAGTCATGGACTCATAAGCAGCATCCTCAAGGCAGTTAATCAGATACGACAAGCCAAGTCTCATTCCAATAGGAATAATAAAGCATCAGTTAATCAGATACAACAAGCCAAGTCTCATTCCAAAAGGAATAATAAAGCATCATTAGCGACAGACACACACTTGCAAAACAAAAAGTGGACAAGAATTTAAAATAACAAAAGGTTCTTCATAGATGAATAATTGAAAAAAAAAATAACAGTAAGTACCAGCTATTCAGTATTGTCGGTGTACTAATCAATCAAGTTTCATTCCTATAACATGCAGCATCCAAGAGTATGCCACTCTCTCGTTCCAACTCGCTATTCCTTATTGCAAAAAATACTTTGAACTAATCCATTAATTACCACCCAACCCAATAACAATTCTCTCCTACAACAATAGCATCAAGGAACAGACTGATCAAACAATTTAATCTGTTCAATGAAGACCCAACAACTGTTTAATAGCTTCTCCACATGAATGCCCGATAGACTTGGCGGGAATTAAGGGTAAGCCCAATGCTCAGATAGCAATAGTTTCAAGGAACCAGCTAATCCAAACAACTTAATATGCTAAATGAAGAACCAACAATTGTTTTATTCTCTTAATACAATCTCCATATGAATGCTAGCTAGACTTAAAGCGTAAATTAAGTATAAGCCCGTTTCTCAAGCATAAATTTGAACAGGAGTGCCCTGAAATAAAATTTGGGATAGTGTTGAAGGTCTCAAGCGACTGAATGCTTCAATTAATACCAAATACACACAAACACTTTGTCGTTAAAGGGTGATCCCAGGAAACATTAGGATGAAAGCTAAATCAGCTACTCAATATAAAATGCAACATGCAAATGCTTCAACCAACCACAACAATTTTCCCCAACATCCGCGACCAATCGAATTAGCATAAACTGTCCAAAACCCAGTAATGGATGTGAAACAATCTACATTCCATAAAATAGAACGGACAAACACATATTAACTAGCATTCAAACAAGCAGAAATTTGTAGAATAGAGAGAGTTCAGCTGAAAAATCCTCAGACGCCATTGGGCTATCTTAGTTGAGAATCGACACAGAGAGAGAAAGAGGAATCACCTTAAAGCATAAGCGGGCTATCTTAGTTGAGAATCGACACAGAGAGAGAAAGAGGAATCACCTTAAAGCATAAGCGGGCTATCTTAGTTGAGAATCGACACAGAGAGAGAAAGAGGAATCACCTTAAAGCATAAGCGGGCTATCTTAGTTGA
>JAOVVI020005599.1:0-16339 GCA_028571085.2 Nepenthes alata
TTCGAAGGCTTGGTGAACAATTTAGTGGTTGGGAGCAATGTAGGAGGATGGAAAGCAAAGATAGGTGATGGAATTGGGCGAACAGGGGCATTCGAGGAAGGCAAAGGTGAGATGCCAAACTGTGGTTGGGGAATTGCTGTTGGAGTAATGGAGGAATTGTGAAACGTACCCGATGGAGAAGTCACAGTTGGTGAAGGATCCAATCACAAGGGCAGATATGCTGATGAATGGTGTTTACACTCGATCCTGTCAAGCGATTGAAGGATTTCCTCAAGAGAGCACTGGATTTGTGCTTTGGTGGCAGCTTGGGCAACCAGAACGGCTGAGTGTTGTTGGACAGTCACGTGTATCTCCTTCCACTTCATCGACAGCGTTGCGATGGAAGCATCTAGGGCGTCGAGTGCTTGTGCTTCAATTACAAGCGCCATTTCCTCTACCTTCTCTCAATGAAAGCACCAATGATGTGTGCAGAGTTCGGAGGGCGTTCGTCACAGCAGAATGAGGGAGGGGAGATCAGCAGAGGGAAATGGAAGACGGGACAGGAAGGCTGATGGTGCTGTAAGAGTGAAGGACCGAGGTGCTGTAAGAGAGGGAGAGAGAGAGGAAAAGTCTGGGGAGAGAGGGGTAAGCAGAGAAGGAGAGAGGAGGCAGGGGAGAACGGGAGAGAAATTGAGAGTAATATTTCCTTCCTTTCCACTGCAATAACAGTGTTTATATATATAGGGGTACTGGCCCAAATCACCGTTGCTAACAAAAACATCTATAACAGAAACAACCAATTACTAAAGAACCACATGCTAACAGCAGAGCAACGGAATAAAGAAAAATAATATATAATCTATATAATCTATGGTGAAACGAAATTCTGGGTCCAGACTGGAACTGCACTGGAGGGAGCATTAAGGAGTCCTGTAACATTCAACAAGAGTAATAATTTACAATTCATTTGCTGGGTGCCCTTCCTTTTTTAGTAGGATAATGTTCATGCTTAGATTCTTTATAGACCTATGCTCCTTACAACTAATGAGGCCTTCCTTGGGGTAAGGCATGCTGGCCCTCATTCCAGTATAGCATAACCATCTACTAGCCGATCAGCCATTGTGACACATTTTACTAGCCGTGATGATACTATACTAGCTCTCAACCTCCTGTGGAGGCCAAGGTAAAAGTTGTGGTGGGGTAAGGCATGCTGACCCTCATTCTAGTACAGCATAACCATCTACTAGCTGATCAGCCATTGTGACACATTTTACTAGCCGCGATGGTACTATACGAGCTCTCAACCTCTTGTGGACGCCAAGGTAAAAGTTGCGGTGAAGGAGGATGTTTTGGAAGCAGAGGGAGTGGTACTTGCACTAGATGTGCAACAAGCTAGGCCATGTTTGTGATGCTAGGCACTCCATGGTTAGCCATCCCATTCAAGCAAACTACCCAGCTTTATAATGTGGATCTCTCTGATCAACACTAAAAATTATGACTTTATCCTTACTTATTTGTTGTTATTTCATATAAACTATGTTATTTGTATTAGTTTATTCATTTATTTTAATTTTCTTTTTTTCAAAGGTTTAAAATGTAAATGGAAGGCTGTATTTGGTAAAAAAAAAAAAGGAACAAATCATTGCTTGTTTTGGTGGCAGTTTGCATAAGAACGGGAAAAAAATAATCTAGGAAATAAACTCTCATAGAAGGATCGAGTCCAAAGCAATCCAAGAAGAAAAAGGAAAGAAATCAAAGAAGTAAAGGAGAAAAGGAAATAAATATAAAAAGAAAAGGATAGATGGAGAGAGAGAGAAAGAGAAACAACCTTGCGGTGCATCATGTGGGGGATATTTAAAGGAGGCTCACAGCACAAGCAGCTTTTTTTTTTGGAGGAGGGGGGGGGGGTGAAGGAGAGGGGCAATTTAAAGTTAAATTTTTTTATTGCACTTGTTATTTTTATATTTACAAGTACTTATTCTTCATTTGATTAAGTTATTGATTTTGAAAACTTGCTTCATTTGCATTTAATTATTATTTTCCACAATTTATTTTTTATGCCAGAAACTAATTTTTTACCATTCAGTTTTTGCTTCCTGCAAATCTGATTTCTTTTAAGTTTAATAATTTTGTTTAGGTTTTAAAGTTGTAATTTTTATGATTTCTTGCATGTTTTAATTCGATGTGTTTTTTTTTTATTTTCATTTACTCCTGTGTTAATTTACTTCATATTTTTCACAGCCTTTGCTACTGGCAAAAAATTAGCCACAGCAGTTGTCAGTTTTTTTTTAATTTTTGCAGGTCATTTTCTCTATTGGCCTAAACTTATTGTGTTTCGATTAGTAGGCCTTTACTTTGCTTTATGATTACTTGTTTGAATTTATTTATCATTTATTTATTTTTATTTTTTTTTATTTTCGATATAGTTTAACAAAAACACTCCAAAATCCAATCCCTTGATTTTTATTTTTTCAGAATTCATATAAGGAAAACCCCATACTTTGTAAGTTGTCGAGTAAATTCTGGCATTGGATCACAATTTTCTGTGGATAAAACCCCGACTTATTTGGTAAAACTACATTGCATTCTCACACACTTGCAACAATAAATATACACCTTTTGATGTCAGTCACTCTATCAACCCATCATTTCAGTATCTAATGAGGAATATACTAAGTTGGTACAATTCTAGGTCATACAACACAGTACTCAGTTATGCCACTAACTACCTTGATTGCTCAGGCTAGTTACAACCACTCTAATGCATATTTATGTCAAGCCACAACAAATCTGAACACATGGGTAATCCATTCTGGTGCCACCAATCACACAGGTGACAATGTGACATTGTTTTCTCATATTCTTCAATCTAGTTTCTTAACAAATCATGCTTGCATATGGTTCCTCCACCTATTTAAGATTGGGTTTGCCTGTACTATGTCTATCCACTTAAATCTATTCTATATCTCCCAAAGATTCTATTTAATATGTTATCTGTTAGTAAACTAGCCAAATTCTTCATTCTCGTTAATTTTTACTTCTGACTCAATAATTGTATAGGATCTACAGGTAATTGCATAGGTTCAAAGGATGCACAGCAATAATGGTTCCAAGCATGAGTTTCAGGGGTACTACTATCAAGGCATAGGCATCTCTACAACCTGTACTGTTCCCACACCTTAGTAGACACAGTCACTTTGGTCATCCTTTTCAACCTTCATTGAATAAGATGGTTCCTAACCTTAGTCATGTTTAGGATGTTTTATATATGGTCCTGTCAATTAGAAAAGCACAATTGTTGTCATTTCATGAGTCCAGTCGATAAACAAAATTCTATCCCTTTTATCTTAGTCCATTCTGATGTTTAGGGTTTTAGTCTTGTGGTCTCCAAACTTGGTGTCATTATTTGTCACCTTGAGTGATGATTACTCTCAAATGGCTTGGCTTTATTAAATAAAATATGGTTCTAAATTGTTTCGTATTTTTTTCTTCTTGCTATGCTGGGTTCACACACAATTTAGTGTTACAGTTCATATTTTATGTAGTAACAATGCAAAAGATACATTTATTCTTCCTTTCATTTGTTTGTCTACAAAGGAAATCCAACACTAACTTTTTGCTCTTACACTACACAACAAAATGGAGTTGCCCTTGTAACTAATCTTTCTCCCAGTCATAATAAATTGAGTCATTGTTCTATCAAATTTGTCCTCCTAGGGTACCCCCATTATCAGAAGGTGATATATGTTATTCTTCTCAGCTGCACAAATTCTTTATATGTGCAAATGTTACTTTTTTAATCTCACCCTGTTGAGACCAAAGTAAGGGTTTGGTGGTGAAAAAACTTGTTATATGTCCCTTATTTTTTCTTCTTCTCCCTTTCTTCGGACTTTGCATCTTAAGTTCTTCCTCTTCCAATTCATTTTGAATTCATCTCTTCCATTACATCCTCTTTCATGGAAGGTTACTCCCACTTGGACATACCACATTTGCCTGTATACCTAAACACCCTCCCTTCCTCCACAAGACATGACTAATCCAACCCCTTGCATCCTTCAAATCCATTGCAAGTTCACTCTACATCTAATAAAGACCTCCCATCACACTACATAAAGGTGATCACTGGTGTATAACTTCTCACCCCATCTCTAATGTAGTTTCTTACAAATTCTTGTTGCCCACCTATTCTTCTTTCATTAATTTTTTTGGAATTGAATTTGGAAGACCTAAACAAGGATTATTGATTTATCGATGCAAGTATGCACTTGACACCTTGAATGAAGTAAGAATGTTGGGCTCACAATCATGTGACTGACCAATTTCCATTGTCCTTAATATGCTAACCTGGAATAACAGCTTCCATCTAGTGATGGATCCTACCATCAAACTTTAAACAAATAAGTGAAACTGTATACCAAATCAACAGTGATATACAACAGTGGTTGGGAAGCTTGACAATCTCGCAATATCATGCCCAGATATCTCATTCCCTGAGATACAGTCAGTCAATTCCAAACACTATGAAATTGTCAATGGGGAGATGTAACTCAAATCATTTGACACATCATAGGAGTGCTGAGCAAAGGTATAATCTACAGTAATAGACGGCATATTGTCGCTATGGTAGGATCACCAACTGATCATCATTCTACATTAGCGTATTGTATAGGTGGAATATTGAGGTTGATTGCCATTTTGTGTGAGAAAAACTATTAGCAAAGAAGATTACTACTTCCTACTAGCTTGAGTGATAAATTTACTGACATATCATTAAGCCTTTAAGAGGTGCTCTGGTTAAATACAGTTGTAACAAACTTTGCACATGACATATTCGTGCTAGTTTGAGGGGTAGCGCTATTAGTAAGAATTTTAGCTTACAGGTACAGGCATAATTGTACAACTAAGTTTTATCATAAATACAAGCATAATGCTTGTTAAAGCACAAAGACATTTCTCTCGAGTTTCTTCTGTCTATCAATAGACAAATAATAAAAACACCAAAGGCAATGAACTAAAAAGTCAATTTACCTTATTATCCCCTTCTCTCTTCAATACTTAGATGGACTAAGGCTTCCTATAGCTAATTTCAAGTCAAAGTCACATTGCACAGTAACTATTCTGATGCCCAATATAACATTACATTGATCCTCTTCCTGCTCATAGATTCAATGTCTTATGCGAATAAGGAATTCTTGCAAATCTTATTCCAAACACTTCGAGGAAAAACCTTGGCAAAGCCACTTGCCACACGAAAGCTATAGAAGTACCATATATTCCTTTAATGGCAATAATGGTAGGAAAGAAACATTCCTCTTCAGTCTAATAAATATATCAAAAAGTGGGCTAAAAAGGCGGATATTCCCCTCAAACTAGAAATGCCACATCCAGAAGACTAGGATCTTATTCACCACAAATAGTATTTGTCCAATTCTACCATCAATTCCATTCCCGCAACAGCTCCTAGAATCACCGAACATATCCAAAATGTTTCACCCCAATGGATATTGGAGATATCGTGTCACTTTGTTTGCAAAAAAAATAAAAATGATTAATTAAGAACATGATCCTAACTAAATTCACTTAAAACAAGTGAACTCAACTATGTGGGGCTAATACCATGAGTAGGAACACTGTGGTAGCTCACCATATATATTCCGAGTCCTCTCAACCATATCTAACTACTGATAATGGTAGCCATTAGATTTATAGAGGCCTTTAGCATCTTCAAGAACACTTAAATAGCCTGAGGTTTGAAAAAGAGAGTACCTGCAAAGGAACACGAATCTCTTGCACACGAGATGCAAATAAACTTAAGCTAACAGCCAATTCCATGCCCTTTCTTTCCTCCCCTCCAAGGGCTGCATCATCATGAAAATCTCCACGTGTCCATTCTATAAGTGGATCCCAAACAAACACCTCCAATAGCATGAGAATTATGTCTTTATTCTTTCTTAAAACACCAATCACTGCTTCACAGTTTGCCCTGAAGACTCCTTCAACCCCAGTCAACCCTAAAGCAGCCTCAAGTGTCTGGGTAAGGCGGAAGGGAACAATCTCTGGAACCTTTAGCCTTTGTCCTTTGTCAAAGCACACATTATAATCGATATGTATAATATCCCCAGTAAAAAAATCCATGAGAATGTTATCCAAATGTCTGTCCCCCAGGCCGAGAATGTGGCCTACCATACTCATTGCAGCCAAGCTACCAGTATACCTACAAGGAAAATATTAGACATAATCAAATGCTCTACGAAATAAAGGAATATCCAACTGTCATATCAAAGCATTGAATCAGGAAAAAGATCATGTCATGCTGATAGCAGGAATTGTCATAATGCCTTTATTCCCGACTCCAATTACCACAGCTAATATAGTTGTCAGACACAGCATTTAATAGTATATTGTTTATAACATAACAAGGTCTGGACTTCAGAACCCATGCTCTTTCACGTCCTCATCATATGTTTCTAATACAATTTGCACCATGTGGAAGCAGGTGCATGCAAGTTTGGTGAGTGAACAAAGATTACAAATATTCGGAAATCAAATACATTAAGGATAGCTTCAGAAAAAATTTTGTACCTCTTCAATTTTGAACTGAAGGCATTAAAGCCTTCACTTGCGCACCAAAGCTCTTGATGAAGCAGCTGTCTAGGGGCCTCTTTCATAAGATCAAGAAGAACCTTCCGTTTGACTTCATGAGGCCAGTCTCTTCTTGAAATTACTCTCCTTATGCCTTTCTCCTTGAGTGCTGGTATGATTTTACCATAAAACATATCACTTGGCCGAGGAACAGGTGGAGGAACTGTACTTTTTGTATTGACACCACCAGTTGAAGTGAGCTGCAGAGATTGGACGCGCTGCTGCCATGACTTAAATATACTGTAAATGCTTATTACATTGTCCACCCACTGGATTAGACCAGCACAGCCACTGATTGGTGTCACAGAATAATATCGAATGCTAAGAGAATGTCTTACACTTTCAGAAGATGAATGAAGAAAATTGTTAACAGCTTGCAATAGCTGCATGATTCTTGCGTCAAGGCGTAAATCTTCTCGGCCTTTCAAGAGATATGTGTACATTTCACCATTGGAGCCCAGCATAATAAGCTTCTTAGGTTTAGTTTTGGTAGGTAAGATAGCCACCTGATCAGAGAAAGAAGCAACTGTGACAATGCCCTCTGAAGTAGTAGTCGTGCCTCGGTCAAACTTGGAAAGCATGACTTGCTTTTCATATCCAGGCATTGGAACATCAGATGATGATAGATGAGCCAACTGAGGTGCAACTTCTTCCATAGAAACTGATGACTTTCTCTGATAAGAAGCTAAGGATGCAGCTATACTATCAAAAGGCCGCCAAACATCCCCAAGTGCTGCAGCAGATTCTGGAGGAGTTTTGAACGTCAAAATGGCTGATTTTAGTAGCTCTTTGTACTCCTCCTGGAACCATCTCTCATGAGTTGTTTCAGGTTTTCTAGAAATCAAAGTGAGACGACGATCCAAAGCCACAAAAATGGGAGCCATCATGGCCAAGTATTTTGCAGCATTTATAGTGCTCTTCTCACTATGACTAAGAGTTGCATTTCCTGCAATCCTTGCGGCTTCTTCTTTCAGCAAGTTTATTCGCCGCATTACATCTGTAAAACAAAGAGATTAAGTAGTCTCAGGGAACTTTTTACTGAAGGTTTTGATGTACGTTTACAACTGCATTTTTGCATATTGGGCAATGGGCACCAGTAAGTCTGTTGTCCTAATCATATCTGCTTTGATGATAAGCAAACTATATTTGGGCAAACTTTTACATGAAAAATGAAGCAATTCACATAATATACAGTGAAATTCAAATACAGATATAGTTTGTGTGGCACAGGCTATAGTTGTTAGCATCCGTGTGATATTTTCCCCGTTTATAGATCATAGAAAATATTCCTGGGAACAAAATACCATGACAAATAACTGCATCAGCTAGGTGAGCTAAGGCTACCTCCATGAAGATCTTGGAGCGTGCTAAGCCATAGTTCCTCCCAAAGAACAGTCAGATTTCCCAGCTCACGTATCATGAGCTGAACATCTTGGACTAGTCTTGGATAAAGTTTCTTCTGCAAGATCAAAGAGTGTATCAGTTTCCCAACACAACAAAGTAACTCGTAACCAACCAATCACTTCTATGGTGACAGTCAAGCATACACATAATTTGAAATGAAGACTCATCAACAGATATGCCCAAAGTTGCATGATCACAGTACATACATGACATGCTTCACCTATAACAAAATATGCACAAGGTTGCAGGAAAGACAATGGGAGAAATCATAATCATTACAAACTCACTATATAATAACAAATATTTTTATATTGTATACACTAAAGTTCATGTATTTTATCATGCTATCCCTAAAATATTAATACTGTATTCATCTTGGCATTCAAATCCTAAAATAGCAAGCAACTTTAGAAAGTACTACAAAGAAAAATCTGTAGGAAAGCAGTAATAAACCTTCCACTTTGTGCACAGCAAAAGAGGCACTCACGGGGCAAGGGAGTACCAACTAATAGAATGACTTCTAGGATGAGTGTAAGGTAAGAGTTCCCAGTAAAATTCAACAAGAATTCTATGCCACCAACCTCCCCCCCCCCCCAACCACCAAAAAAACCCAGTGGGAAGCATGAACAAGAAGCTTCACAGTACCCAAAGATCAAATACAATTTTGGCCCATACTTTTGAAAAGAGAAACATAAGCACAATGCATCATCTTTAACACGTAGAGAGGCCTTAAAATACCAATAGATTAATAAGATACACTTGCATTACCAAGCAAACCAATATGTGTTGATGTTCCACTGCAGGCTCCACGTCAAAAGTGTTTAGATCAACAAGGGTTGGATACACTACAGACCACGGAGATAACTTTGCCAGCATCATTAGCAAGCCCTCCAATTGCTTCCGGATAACAAACTCTGGATGAGAGCTTAAACGTGCAAACAGTTGCGGTGTTATTTCCTATAAATGACCCTGGTGATCAGATTTATCATAAAAATCTTAAGTGCCTATAAAATATAATACTCACGAGGCAATACAATACCTGCCATGGCAGCAATGGAACCCCAGAAAGAGCTGGTCCAAGGGTATCCTTCAACTCCAAGCCAAAGTTGAGAATAATGTGTAAAATGTACAATACAGCCCTCATGGTCAAGCTTTCAGTCTTTGTACTGTGTGATCCATAACCAGAACCAGTGAAAGAACCACCACCTGGCTTTGAGGCTGAATACGAAAGGTATTGTATGAAACCAATGGCTGCATGCCCAAACAGAGACACCCTTCTCTTCCTCAATGACCACCAAATATCAACCAAACCATTAAGTGAAGATAATGAATTTTCTTTTATTTGGACATTTTCATCTTGAAATGTCACCCGCAACTGGGAAGCTAGTGTAGCAGACATGCTTTCACCACCAAAATCTTCCGCCCCAGGAGCTCTAGCTGCAGCTTCAATGACATTCACCACTTTCAGCACCAGAGACTTTACAGGGTTCCCATTACTCGTATCCTCAGCAGACTCAAGCCACAGATTCCACCTTTCCCCTTCACTTGAACATTTTGCACTAAAGCTTTCTTGAAGAAGTTGCAAAATAATACCTTCCACTCCTGAAATTTCATCCTCAGTCAAACTGAACATCTGAGGCTGCAATTCAGAACCAAGAAATGGGGAAACAGAGCATGAATGACAGCCAGCTTCACAAGAGGCAATAAGAGTGTTTTTAGCCTGATTAAAACACCAAGATGCGTATAAAATCCATGACTTTCCCATAGCAGGGCAAACATGGGTAGACAATTTTGCCACTGTGCCCACAATTTCCTCAATAATCAGACGCATGCTTGCTCCAGAGGACAGAATATCCTCTACAGAGGATACGTTGATGCCACCAACCTTGTTGAGGTCAGTTCGAATCTTGCATACTAGCTCTTCCAAATTCAAATCAGGATAATCCCGTCTCAGCCAATCAGAAAGTTTCAAACACGCCTTAGCCTTCAAAAAATCATCACCAATGGCAGAATCAACAGCATCTAAAGAAAGCATGGAAGAGCACACATATGACCACATGGCTGTACATGCATCCACAATTTTATTTTCAGCATACATCAGCAAGGCATCCTCATACTGTAGACATGATACTAAAAAGTCCTGGTAGCTTGCATCAGAACAACTATGCATGTTATCTCTAAGGTAGCCCTTCAGACGGCTTGCCAACCCCAGGTTTGTCTGCTTGCGGGCTAAGCTCATTAAGTTCTTACATAGCTGCAATGTAGCAGGAGAAGTTGGCAAGACAGTTCGATAGACCCTGAAAACCTTCATCCATGCATTACAATCTTGATGGAATTGGCTGATTGAATATGGAATTGCTTGGAAAAAGGAGTTTAACACTGAACCAAACTGTTTTAGTTTGTCTTGGCTGCCATTAATCCTGCAACCTTCTTCCACGGAAAATACACAGTGCAACTGGATGGCATATGGTGCAGCTTCCTCCAACCCATCTAATGGGAGAGCAGTCAAAATTTCATCCAGCATTGACTTGGCCTTTTGTGTTTGATGTAACACTGTGTCCAAGTTGCCTTCATTTTTATAAAGCATTGCCTGTAACAGCATTTGCTCACTCCTTTGCAACGCCAACTTGGGATCAAGCGTGAGTTCACAACTACTTTTGGGAGTCAAATCAAGGGATGCCCATGCTGCTCGTAAATTGCCCTCATCAAAGTGAGCCAAGGCATGAATTGAATTCATTTCATTCCCAGCTGTGGTCAAGGCACCAGAGTAACTTTTTCCAGCATGCTTAGCACGTAGAGCTTGCAGCTCCAATAGCCAGGAATCAAGAGACTTCCAATCAGATATTGCAGTGTAGCTCTCAATTATACGAGCAATAACAAACTGTATACCGTCAGAACCCATAGAACTGAGCAACTCCTCAGTCTCTAACAAATGAGCATAGAAAGCAGCAGACTTTTCAAATTGTCCTTCTGCTTGATATATCAGACCAGTCATCCATGATGACGGTCCATAGATCTCATTACTGCTAATCATTTGCTTTTCCTCTGCAAACAAGGGAGAGAAAGTCATATGTATCCATTTCTGCAACCCAATCAATGCCTTTGTCTCATGTTTCTTACACAATATCAAGGACATATGCCTCACAATCCTCATGACATCTCCAGCTAACCTATCCCTTGTGTTATGCAAATTCTCAGCTGCTTGCACCCGGGACTTGTCCTTCAAACCAAAAGCTAAAGAACTTCTGAGCTCTTGCAAGCGCAAAATACAATAATGAATTGCAGCATTGTGACACTGTAATGCCAATCCAGCATTCATCATAGGCTCAGAGATGCGAGAGAACCATTCCTCGCAGACTTTTTTGTTTGCCCAAAAGAACAAAGAGCTCTGCCGAGAAACACAAGGCAACACAGAAGAACCATCATAAGCATTGTACACATTTTTCTTCAGGGCTTCAACAAAATCCAGCAGTAATTTCATTGGCAACAAACGGGTGCCTGAGGAAACTGGTGTGCTTAAATTTCCGTCATTTTGTTCAGCATCATGTTCTAGCACATGTGCTACATCCAGAAGCATTCTCTCCAATGCTGCAAAAGTTTGGGTTGGTCCACCAAGGTTGGTACGGAGGCGAGTAGCTGTACAATACCTAGCGGCTTCATTTATAGCCCACCATATGCCTGCCAAATTATTCACTGCACTAGTTTTTTCAAGAATTTCATCATCAATTTTGATGTCCATCCACAAACTATTGATCCCAACACTCCGGGTTTCTTCTACTTGACTTTGAACTGAATCCTTTGAGTTTTGGCAACTGTAAATAAGCCGTTGAATCCAAGAAGAAAGAGGCACTTTCCATCTCTGCGAGATGTAACTCAGAATGGAAACAAGCTGCTGTGGGCGGAGATGCTGATGGAGCTGCTTGAGGGCAAATACTTGCCTCCAGTGCAAGTTAGCACTATTACCAAATCTGAAGAGGCTGAGCCTCCCTGCAGTATCTGCTCCTTCATCAGATTGACCATACATATATACAGTAACAGGCAAGACATGGGAAAGTAGTCTCACAAATTCACTTCTGGTAGCATCATCTGGATCTCCAAGCTTTTCAAGGACCACTTCCACCATCTGGGAGAAATTTGTGGGACTAACAAGTTTTGCTTGTAGGAGCATCTCAAAAACTCTTGCAACTTGAGATCTCACTTTTGGTTCCCTGTCAGATGCAGCATCCAGTACAGAAGAAACCAATGTCCAGACAGTAGTGTTGTATCCAAGTTCTTCATAAGTTTTTACATCTGCATTTGAATTTTCGATGGCCATGACATCCTTACAAAATCTATGGATCCAATCAAGAGCCTTTACTTTAATGGTGAAAGGAGAATGACACTCAAGAGCTTTTACAATAAATTTTCTGTATTTTTTAAGATAATCAAAAATGATGCAGGAATGCCTGTGATTGGCACGGTTCTTATTCATACATATATCACTGGTCTTCATCTGAAAATCTTTACTGCCAATGTGGTTTTCAATGGAACATTTACATAAAAATTCAACAGAAGTGAATTGGGCCAGCATCTCCAAAATACTTACTTGCAAGTCCACACTGCTGTTAATAGGTAAATCAAAAGGATTCAACTTCCCAATAATAAATGGCAGCACTTTCTCTGACCTTTTAAGATAGGAATAAGCCATCTCTGATTGGGCAATTAAACTGTTAGCTGTGTCCAAGCAGACACAACTTAGTAAGACTTTCAAGTCAAATTTAATCAAGGCAAACAACTCAAGTTTTGAATAAGGATTCAAATTTAAAATGCTACTGTTCAATTCCCTGTGACCAATAAATCCTCCGAGTGTGTCATTCAACAAATTCAGTTCTTCAATCAAAGAGTTCACCGAACATTCAACCACTTCATCATTCCCATGTTGAAGCATAAAAATATAAGTAGCAGAAGAACTTGCTGTCACCAAATGATTTGGATGTAAACGGAGCTGAGAGATTGGAGCATCAAATTGCAAGATTTTTGGCACAGATGATGGTAAAAGGCCAAGCTTTTGCAGAGACAAGAGCTGAAGATTAGTCTTTAAAACCCCATGAATCTGAAAGGATGTAAGTTTCACAGCCCCTACTCGTTGGATATCATTATCTTCCAAGCTTTGGAACAAGACATCAACAGCAAGTGGATAATAACTGGCAAAATTCTCACCCAGTATTTCTGCCAAGAGCGTCAAACATCGCCAAGAATCCTCAATCCATTTTGACCAACCAAATTTCTTTCCAACCATAGACAAGCATGCTAACAACTTTGGAATCACCTTGTTAAGGGGTTCAACAATCTGTTCAAGAAGGTTCATTTCTAGCATCCCTGAAGCTGTGGACTGCAAAACTGTTGAGAAACAAGACAGCAATGCGAGCAGCCTTTGAAATTGCTGCGGAGTTCCAGGACTTCCATCTTGCAGCAATACATCCATATCACCAACAAACTTCAGTAACAAGCCCAGAGGAAACTGCAAATTACTTACCCAATGTTTCTGAAACTGCAGGAAACTGCCCATGATTACTTGCCTATCAGATTCTGCAAGGCCTGGTACCATTGCCCACCCAAGGAGCAAATCGACAATGTCTACAAAATGGGGTTGGAAACATCTAAAGAACTTCAGTGATATTGTAGTTAAAATACCTAGAATCTGGTGTAGTAGGTTCAAGGATGTCCTCTCATCTTCCAAAAGTTCCCTGCACGCTTTGAGAATTGGAAAAGCATATCTCTCTATAGCCCCTGCATCCCCAACACTAAGAAATTCACAAAGACTTCTCAAAGCCAATTCTGTTGACTCATCACTGACACTCACACTGCTGAGCAATGGTATAGCCCAATTAATGAATTGGTCAACCAATGTCCCCAGGATAACATTATTTTGCCTCCCATTAGATCCTAATTGGATTGAACACCAGACAGAGCACAGAGCACCATAAGCTGTGGCAGCAACTTGCCTCACTGAATATGATCTGAACCATAATGAAATAAAATGTCACAGAAATTCCTTGATTGAATGGATATGAATCAATATAAATATATATAGAGGTTTGAACATGGCCGCCTTAATCATATGCCACTTCTCTTTTTATCATTTGAGTAGTCCATGCATGCAAAATCTCATACGGATTAAAGGAAATTGTGAATACTTCCAAAGAAACTGACAGTCACATCAGAGTACAAAATAAAGTCACGTATGTAAATCTTTACTAATAAAGAATTGCACTGAAATGCCATACCATGTCTGACATATAAGAACCACAATAGAAACTTACTTCCAGAAATCTAGAAATCAAATTGAAAAATGTTAATTTGAAAACCAGGGAATATTTGACACAACATTGAATGGAAAACTGGGAAAAAAAGAATCCGAATAGGATTAAGGGGGCCACCATGCCTCGGAGGGATTTGTTCTTTCTATCTTAACCATTTATTTTTAAATAAATAATTATAATTAATTATTTTAAATAATTAATTTTAATTAATTTTTTAAATTTTTTTTAAAGTAATTAAATAATAATTATCTATTAAAAAATATATGACTAAAATGTGGAGAACTAATCTCCCCACCTTTATAAAAGATGGAGCTCCCCTAAATTTAAACAAGAGGGAACAAGGAGGGGGAATGGTTCTCTACTTCAAAGCAAACCAAAACAATTGTTTCCACAAACACTACTTAGAGTGCAGAATTTCCTAATAAGTAAAAAATTGTAGATGGCGATAACAATGACCAGCCACTTCAAATCGAAACAAAAATTGCTCAACATTTACAATCGGAATTAATTCTCAGCGAACAAATTTCATAACCCGCACTGCTATATAGAAGCATGCAATACAGTTAAGAATCGTGAGGAGGAGAGAAGATTACTTGTCTGAGAGAAGCTGAGAGAAGCCTTGAGAGAGAAAGGTAGCTGCATGAGCAACTAGAACCGAATTGGGAGGGTAAATAATAAGGCGATGGAGCGAGTTAATGGCAGCGAGTCGATTGGACTCGTCTACTTCTTGGGAGGAGGTGATGGCGGAGTTGGTGGCGCTAGTGCTGGTAGTGGTAGTCTTGACGGTGGGGACGGTGGCGGAAGAAGAGGCGGAGGCGGTGACGGAGTCTTCTGTGGCAACGGCAATAGAAAGAAGAGCGGCCAACTGCTGCTGCTGATGGTGCAGTCCTTGCATCTTTGTCACTGTGCCTTTGCTGCATCTCTCTCCCCTTGTCTCGCTTTATAATCTTCTTCTCATGGACGGCTAGAGTCCCCCATTAACGCGAGGATGCGGAGGGGGCGATGTCTCCAAGCAGTTCCAAGACCATCGAAATCTCTCTCTCTCTCTCTCTCTCTCTCTGCTAAAAGCGTTTGGTTTGTAAAATTATTGTTGTAACTTCAATTAATAAAGATAAAAAAGGGAAAGCCCAATAAATATGAACGATGGAAAAAATGGATCTGATAAGGCGGATATAAGAGAGGATTTTGTTCTTTTTAAGTTGTGATATAATTTTTTGATATGTTTAAAATAGGCATGGAGTTAAAAACTCTAAACCTTATAGAAATGAAAAGAATATTCAAATATTTCCAATAAAGTTTTTCAATTTTATAACAAAGAAAAGTTGTTATAGTTACAATCTTAAATAAAATAAAATTACATAAAGAATATTTTGTTCTTGAGGGAGTAGGAGAAAATCGGATAACTTGGAGAAAAGAGAGGTAATATTAAAAATATGTACAAATATATATAAACCTAATGATAAATGTGACATAAATATTAGAAATATCAATTTCTGAAGCAAAACGATTACATTAAAACAGCCACGAAAGCGGAATAAATGATCAAGTTTTATACCTCCCGCCATTTGCTAGCTCTGTTTTCGGGCTCTGAGATTCAGACCGGTTTTAAACTTCTAGACACGTCTTACTCTTCTAGTTGGTATATTGTCTGAGTGGGGTGTCAAGGACAAAACCAGAATGTTTAATTTATAAGGCAAATCTATCAAATGCCTTAATCGAGCGTTACCTTGATCAATCGGTCGAGATTGATGAGCACGTTAATGGGAGAGTTATCATCATTTAAATGGACCACTAATATTTCATCAATCAATGGAATGGAACAGAAGAAGGAGATTAGGCGTCGTGAAGATGAAACGAAAGGAAGAGCCGAATCGGCTGAACCGCGGCTCAAACAGCTTGAAGAAGCAGGCTGGCAAGCGGCTCGGCTCGGCTTCGGCTGCTGAAGCCTACAGCTTGCCTATAAAAACATTTTTCACGGTTAACTTGAGATGTCATTTAGCTGTTATCTCTTA
>JAOVVI020005600.1:0-16338 GCA_028571085.2 Nepenthes alata
CCGCGGGTGACTCTGATAGCACCACCAGGTGCTTTGGCTGTGGCAGAGTAAAAACAGCATTGTTCACCATGGAACGTAGCCTGGTCCTATACGCTTCCACAATAGCCTCAACTCCGCCCGCACCAAAACTATCTCTAGCTCCAGTAAACCAGCCGGTCATAACATAGTCAGGTTTCGAGGAAGAAGAAGAAGGAATCACCATTGCCGTCTTCTTATGCCTTAGACTACTGGGAGCTTCTTTAACGGAAGGTACGCCGGCAGACTTGATCGTAAGGACCCCAGCCTTCCTCTTGCTGGAAGGCACCTTCATCCTCTACACTAGAGAAGGTGATCCCCAGCGTGCCTTCTTGGCCTCCTCACGTGAAACAAGGGGTCTCTCTGAAACTCCAGAAGGTGGCCCTCCACCAGCTTCAGAAGCGGCTCCACTGCAGCAATCTCCTCATCGGTGGGCGTCCCAATATAAATGTCAGGCACCCTGCCCCAATCTCTGGCCAAGGGCCAGGTCATATCAACGTGAATATAGAAAAATTAATTCTTCAAGGAATCATATATAGCGCTGCTAATTTGGAGTCCTTATGGAGACAGGGACACCCACTCTCCACCCTGGACAAACTAAAATATTACTCTGACCGGGCGAAGAAAGATGTAAAGCGTAAAATAACACACGACATTGGCATGAAACCGTGCTATGGGGATCTGAAGGGCGGTCAAGATATCCAGCAACTTGTTAGGAATTGGGAGGCGTAATCCACTCCTCAAGTGAGCCTCATATATTGTGAGGCGACCCTCAGGAGGAGAGCATGCCTTGTCTCCCTCATCGGGCATCCTAAAAACGATCACCTTAGGGATGTTGTACTCGACATACAGCTCCCTCACCTCATTTGGTTTGATCACCAAGGCAATTTGGGTGACGGAAAGCACCATGAAAACGGAAGCAAGAAGGTTATAGAACACTTAAAAATTTTCAGGATGGAAAATTGAAGGAAGCGTCAAAAATTTTAAAACTAACAGACAGACTACTCACAGGAATGTGAACACCAGAGAAGGAGAACCGTCTCGTAAATGTGCACCTATCATTGTTGACATGTGTTGCTTCCTGAACAGGTACAGTCAAATCAGATCCTCCTGCATATTAATTACCGGGATCGCAAATTCACTGCATGCAAACACGTGGCAAACTTTTTGACTGACAGTCCGGCGGTATGATAGTGCATTGTTTCAACTCCCACAAGTTTTTTAAATTTTGACCCAGGCGGTCAACGAATTCAGTTAACTTTTCCTTCAGCAGTTTTTTGAAATTTGGCCCAGGCGATCAACGAATCTAGTCAACATTTTCTTCAACCAGTTCTCCTAATTTTTGCCTAGGGGGTCAATGAATCTAGTTAACTCTCCCTTTAGCTAGTTCTCAGAATTTTGAGCTAGATGGTTAATGAATCCAATCAACGCTTTTGTCAGCCAATTCTCCAGATTTTGGTCTAGATTGTCAACGAATCCAGTCAACGCTTTCTTCAACCAGTCCTCAAGACTTTATCCAAGACAGTCAATGAATCCAGTCAACTCTTTCTTTATCCAATCTTCCAGACTTTGGCCTATGTGGCTAACAACTCTGGTCAACAATCCTCAAAGTCGGTCCTCTAGATCAAGACATTATGGTCAGCAACTACATGCAACATGATCAACAGATCAAAAGTCTTGGCAGGTTTTCTCACCAGGTCACCTCAGGCAGGTAACCCAGCCACTCGTAACCCATCATGAATATGTTAGAGGTTGGAGTCCCAGACCACCAGTATGGGGGGCTAGTGATGGATATGCCAATAATGGGCTAGCCCAAGAAGGAGGAACGACCCAAATCCATAACGGCCAATTTGTGCCTGAACGGCCAATACCCACCGTTGACCGGATGAAAAACTAAGTGAGCCAGGAGAAGTACAAAAGTAGGACAGACGACTTACTCTTGAGACGGCCAACGCTTCCGTTGATTGGAAGTTGGACCAGTCGACCGTCTGAAGGTCAGGCCTCAAGTGGGCCAAGCCAAGTTTGGCCTACACGACCGTCTTCGACTAGCAACGATCTTCTCCCCTAATTTTACGCTCTCCACAGAAGACAATCTCTATTATAATAGTCATTAACAGATTCAATGCGCATCCCAGAAAGAAAGCACCAGAATCCTTTCCTTATCTATTGGAAACCCTAACGATTATAGAACGTAGAAGGAAAGCAATCAATCCAACGACCATTACTGCCATAAAAGCTCCACGCCAGAAAAGGCAGCATCCCAGTAGAGCACAGGAATCAAACCTTTCTGTGCAAGGAAGGTATCGCAGCCCAACGGTTATAAAAGGCCATGGATTCCTCACTCCAAGGCACGCTCTCATCGGCCCATGAAAGCTCTCTACAACGAAGCTCACATGCTTTTAGAATACAAACGCTTTCCCTCTCTTTCTCTCTACCACTATGTTTCCAGTGAACATAGCGCTTAGAGCCACTGCTTCTCTTAACGAGCCACCAAAGGCTCTCTTAACGCCAAAAAAGGCAGGGATCCCAGTAGAGCGCAGGAATCAAACCCTTCTGTGCAAGGAAGGTATCACAGCCCAACGGTTATAAAAGGCTATGGATTCCTCACTCCAAGGCACACTCTCATTGGCCTACAAAAGCTCTCTACAACAAAGCTCACACGCTTTTAGTATACAAACGCTCTCCCTCTCTCTCTCTACCGCTACGTTCCCAGTGAACACAACGCTTAGAGCCAACGCTTCTCATGAGCCACCAAAGGCTCTATTAATGAAAGTATTTTTCCATCACAAATACTCTCTATATTCTCTTTGCATCATTTACTTTCACTTTCTTAGTTCAAAGGTTGTTTGTTGATTTGAGTATCAGAGTATTTACGGTGGGACAACCTCCTACCGTCGCTTGACTTGCTGTTCGTAGTTGTGGAGTTCAGAATCCAGACTCGGTGGACGGAGTCAGACTCAGACGATCGATTTGATTCAAATTTATTTAAAATTTGGATCCAAAATGCATCACTACTGATATTATCGACCAACAATGATATCATTTTTTAATAAGGAAAACTTTTATTAATGAGCGTCAATAGTCAATAATAAATATTTAACAATATTATAGAGAGGACATTAATTTTGATGTCAGTGATAGTGTTATTTGTAGTATACCTTTCAATCTAATTGAAATTTATTTAGTGGATTACTATTTTTGTACTTTCTTATTCATCTTTATGAAAGCTATTTATTTTTGTTATACTTTATAATATTTTAAATGCATGATAAAATTTTAAAACTAAAATAATACATTTATAACTATGATGAGATGATATTTTTGAGTTATGAATGCTTAATTTTTTAGCCTAAAATATTCTCGATCGTAAGATTATTAAGACAGGATATCAATAATCCGGTTAAATCGGTACACATTATACTAACCCACCAATAGGAGCAATCGAACTCTTGGTTACTTATGTAGAGATATTATAACAACTGTATATATACTTAGCAGAGAATGAATTTATTAAATTGACTCGATGGAAAAAATTTTAGATGGATGATTTCATTGAATGTTAATAAAAGTCCTCATGAAACATTTATGCATATGATCCTTAAATTTGATATTATTATTATAATATCTAATATATGATTTATTATATTTTGATATAATTGATATTGTCCAGATTTAAATATATTGAGCTAATTATTGAATACAATAAAAAATATATTTAGATATATAAGTAATTTATAAATTAACTGTCACTTCTAGTATAAGAGAAGATGTTTTATATGATTAATTAAATTAATGATCCATAAATCCTTGGCCAAAATAGAATATAAATTAAAAAAATAGTTTCTAACTTTATTAATTAAATCATTTATTTAAAATTATATAAAATAAACAAAAAATTACAGATCTATTCATTCTATTAATAACGGAGTTGAAACTGATATATCATCAGGGAATTTTCTTTTCTATTGATTACTATGGATTAGATCAAAAATAATATAAGGATTGATATTTTTTTATACTCTTAGTTTGCTTGGATATTGGATGACTGTAGGAATTTTATTACACAGTAATTATATGGACAAATTTTTTTAATGGATGATTATTTTATTCAATTTATTTGAATGGTTATAATATATTGTTAGGCGTCACTCATAATTTTTAGAAACTTTTAATTAATTATTATGAATAACTAATTTAAGAGGAATTGAAAAGGTTCAATTATAATTAAAAATATTTTAATTATTCAAATAATATTTGATACTTTCTATTATAGGTTTGATATTAAACCTAATGGGCAACATGTATTATAATATCATATTTATTGTAATTTGTAAACTAGTTTATATATAAAACATGTTTAAGACGCAGGAAAGATTAACTGAAATGTACAATAAACCCAACTATAAGCCCCAAAAACAAATCAAATACAAATTCAAATATAATTATAAATAAACCAAATCTTCAAATATTCTCCGTCCAAATCCTACAAATATTTGCAACCTTCTAATCTAGAAGGTTATAAATATTTGCAAAGTTTACTCATAAAACTTAGCGAGTATATAATACATATACACACACATAAAATAAAACGGATGAACATAAAATAATAAAGTATATGCAAAATCCAAAATGTCAAAAGTCCAAATTTGATGTCGTATGTGAAATTTATAATATGTATATAAATATTAAATAGTTTAAATATCATAATTTCAAAGGTTCAAAAGTCTAAAGTCAGATGAATTCAAAGATTGCGTCTAACCTACAAATTTTAAAGGGTCAAATCATTTTAAATATCAAATATGATACATATAAAAATCTTAAAAATTTAAATCATGTTAAAATTGAGAACCAAAAACTAGTGATTCACACACCAACTAAACAAAAAGTCAACCTTGAGAATGACTGAATGTATTGTTCTATTAATTGCTTATAACGGTGACGGGGATAATAGAAATCGGCCGTCCCAATACGAAGGCCAACAGATTAACAGTGGGCCCAGAGGGTGTCTAGCCCACAGGCTCAGAGGCTGGTCTATGCTTCTGTTGACCCAAGTGGCATTCTGGCTTGTCAGATGAGCCCAAGTTAACCTCGGCCCAATCAAAAGGGCTCATAGTCCTCTTCTCGTGCACTGAAGATTACTTGCCTTAATCAACTCGAAGCCCCAAATATTACACCCGATCGCAATCTCTTCCGAAATGGAAACTATGACTTGGTACATCAACCCTAACGACAACCCCAAATTAGCGGATCTCTCTTAATGGCAACTCCTGCATCCACCGCGTCTAGTATCTCCTCGAAGAATGAAGGGATCCTCTTGACTAATCATGATTACCCTAATCAGTGCCCACAATCCCATGCCAACCTATCAAATCTGCACGGTTAGCTGGTGGCCATCCTTGGCGCCCAAGTAGAGTTGAGTTGGCCCAAAGACTATAAAAAATCCCTGAGATAAACTCCAAAGGAAACACTTCCTCTCACGCTTAGAAGCGCCCATAAATATTCACACTCAAAAACTCTCAAAAGACGTCTATTTGCCCAAAGAGTCTCCAAAGAATTCCTTCACAATCCTTACTCCCTCAATATCAAAGCCGCTCCAGATGAGTGCATCTTCTGAGTCAAACTCAAAACCCACATTCTTACATCATCATGCATATCCCTCATCCCTACATGTTTTTATCATTTGAGGAAGATTATTGACTTGAGCATTGGAGAATAAATTAGGGAGCGAGTCCCACCAATCCTCTGACTTCTTATTTTTGAGTTGTGGTGTGCAGGACCTAGGCCATAGAGAACAGAGTCCGATTCTGCTTTAATTCAATCCAAAGATCAAGTGATATCCTAATATGTCAACAACCCAAATCTAGGATGTATCATTGGCGTTGTCTATGGGAAGGCAAACAAAAAGCCTAACCACCATCAGCACTAAAACAAATATGGTCAATACCAGAACCCACATCAGCGCTCCGGCTAAATACGTCATCCCCCATAGTGATGACCTCTCCACGAGTAGCCATGCAAAGGAGTGATTGGCACCCTTCATATAAGTGCTCGTCGATCGAGTGGATAATATATCCCAAATGCTCTAGACCCTTTACACACGTTGTCATAGGCCGGGGGCTCCTTGCACCACCCACACTTCAGCATTAAAACAAAAAAGTTAGAGGAAGAAGTGCCGGCCCAAAAGGCAGGACACTTGGACAACCTTGGAGCTTGAGCTATTTCGATCGATGGGGCTCAGTCCCGCTTGGAGGGCCAGCTTGGTCACTAGATACCGGACGATATCCCAGAACGAAAAAATCCTCATTACTCATGTGATGACGAGTAGAGGCCCTCGGCCCGAAAGGGAGCCTCGTGCAACATCCAAGTGATCAGCAATAGTAGCCGACCAGCCTCGCACCACTCACCAAACCGCTCAGAGTCAAGGACCTACCTCAACTTGAAAAAGGCTATAGTCTCCTCTCAAGTAGAGGAATGAATGGAAAGAATATGGCAGCACATGTTTAAGAAAGACGTTAGCGGATGCTCTGCAGATATGAGACGATCACCATTCACAGTGGAGATCCGGATGCAGCCATTCCCTCAAAAGTTTAAGATGCCAACATTAGAATCCTATGATGGAAGTACTGATCTGATAGACAACCTAGACCACTTTTGCACCCTGCTAAACTTCCAAGGCCTGGGTGAGGCTGCTATGTACTTGTGCTTTTCACTGACCTTAAGGGAGATGCCCGAATTTGGTTCTACCGCCTGCAGCCAAATTCAGTCCGGACATTTTAGGAGCTCACCGATAGCTTCCTAACTCGATTCGCCTCAAGCTAAAGGGAGGAAAGGAAACCCTAGCATCTCACCCGTATAAAGCAGAGGCCAAATGAAAGTCTGTGGAGCCTCCTGGCCCAGTTCACCATCGAGGCCTGCCGAATACCCTAGCTGACTGACGAAGTGAAGTTGAGCTCCTTTATATCGACTCTGGAGTCAAACAAATTTTTTAAACATCTAACCCCAAAGACCCCTAGATCTTCACCCGTGCTTACATGACGGCCGAGGATGCCAACGAAGCAAAGTGTCTAGAGCACAGGTGTAAGGTTCGCATTTTTGATTTATGATAATTATGGTTCAATAAGATGATATAATCAAAATTGAGGCCATCGGATGTGGAAAGTGTTAGAAGAATTAATGTTTGGGGTCAGAATCAGGTAGCGCCTAAGGAGCGCTGGGGCACGCCGGAAGAGCGTTGGGTGTAATTTTTCGTGGTTCCGTCCCCGATGTGCGCTCTAGCGCGGAAACTAGTGAGGCTGCACCCGAGGCGCACTTGAGGCCTGCTTGAGTGCGAAAATCAGTGGTGCGACGCCCGATGAGCGCTCGATGAATGTTCGAGCGCGATTTCAAGTATATTTACACCTGAGCTGCGCTCGACCAACGCTCGAGCGCCGGAGTGGTTAAAACCCCTACCTAGTTCCTTTTCGGTCATTTTCGTACAATTGTTGCAGAGAGGAGAGAGAGAGGCGATGGGGAAGGGGAAAAAAGAGAGAGAAAGAGAATGAGAGGCCCCAAAAACTTGAATCTGGGTGATCCGAGTAAGAAAACAAGTAGATCGGCCAAGGTAAGTGCACACTAAGCTTTCTAATTCGGTTGTTGTTGTTTATTCCTGTTTATTTTGAGTATTATTGTTCTAATATTCATCCTAATTAAAATTTCGAAGCAAAAATATGAAAAATGTGCACATTTGTTACTTTATCATGCTTTTATAGAAAGATTTGTCGAAAACTCCTGTTTATTTACTTGTATCTTAAATATGCATATTATGAAACTTTTCTCTCCATGTTTAGAGGCCTAAAATTTTATTTCCATATAGTTGTGCTTCAAGTTTATAATTTTTAAATTATTCTATATTATTTATGCATGCTCAAAATATGCAGTATATTTAATTTTATATAGTATGCTCCTTACCATTCTGATATTTTGTCTTATCTGTATTATTGATGGATTTTTATGACTAAGAACTTTACCGTGATAAAAAGTGGGTAAGCCCTATGGAAAAGAATTATTGGATAAATATTCTACAATTATGTTAAGAATTTACGAACTTTTCTCCAAAAGGGTGAGAACTAAGACTGTATGAAATTAAGTGTAAAATTCCTTAAGAAGTTAAGAAATTGGACCAAGGAATATTTGATAGATAGTATATTTTGACATACCTTAATATATTATAGTGAAAGATCATTATTTGCTAAGGACCGCTTTGTGGCAAAGGTCCCGTCTATAGGGTTATATGTAGACGGCTTATCTTTCGGTCTTGAATAGGAGGAGCAGGTTTTTTATTATATAGAAGTAAGCACAATCTAGGTTTTGATCGACTGCTTCTTTAACTAGTAAGACCTACTGACCCTAATTCCCAAAGAAAAATAAGTTTTCAGTATGATTTGATGAGTAGGAAAATAAAAGAATAAGAAAAAGAATTTAGAATATATTATGAAAGTATTTTCTAATCATATTTTATAACTATCTATTTGTCACTATTCTTTCTGATATGTACTGTTATGTTTCAAGTATAAAGTATGCATGTTCATTGATACGTATATGTGCCTTACTGAGTATTTGGCCCATTTTATTATTGTTTTTGCCAACCCTTCAGATGATCTATACGAGTTTATACCCGATAAGCAAGAATGAAGGATTAGTGCTTAGTTCTTTTGTCTTGTGGATGTCTTATGATTTATTTTAAACATCATCTTTTGTATTTTTGATACGATAGTCGTCTTTAATCGGTTGAAGAGTTAGATGTATGTATTATCATGTAATTAAGGAAGTCGACATATGTCTTTGGTTGGAACCTATCATATCTAAATTATGAGAATACTTTCGCAAGTCTGAAGGTATTTTCAAGTATCTTCCTGATTTAGGTCCGACAAGGTAAATTATTTTGGTTCGTTGTCGAAGCCAAGAGGTTGTGGCATGTTGTTGTGGATCCTGTGTATGTTGATATACATTTATTAGGTCATACTTAGTAGATTATCTACTATTATAATTAAATTAATGATAGATTTGGAAGGCGTTCCAACACAACGGGGACCATCTCCACCGGGGGCCGCTGAACGGAAGAATGAGAAACAAAGATCGCTTCAACTCTCGGGATCTGAGGAAGTAGCCCAAGGTGGAGCTGGGAGCCCGAAGGGAGTTCGGACCCTTGAACCTGACTCCTCTAAATGACTTCTAGACCAATATTCTCATACAGATTTGGAAAAAAAAATTCCTAAAATGACCAAAATTGATCAAAAACTCAAAAGAAAGAGATCAGACGAAATACTATTACTACCATCGATTTCTGAGTCACAGTACAGAGCTTGTCGGACCCTGTAGAAAGAGATTGAGGAGCTCATTCGAATGGGACACTGACCAAATTTGTACAAAATTCGGAGCAAGGGCCTGGTAGAGCAGGCGAAGAAAAGATGGAGCATCAACAGTCAATGAACCAGGTTGTAGCTGAAATGGTCAACATGGTGCAACCTAGCTAGACCACCCCTCAAGCTAGCTCAGGACCGCCTCAAAGAAATCGAAGGTAGGAGATAGGGACGATGTCATTAATTTTAGTAAAGAAGATATGTCACATGTAATGACCCCCCACTTTGACCCTCTGGTTGTATATGCACTTGTTTCATATGATACTATTGATTACCAGTTGAAACAGATATTTATCAATAATGGAAGTTTGTATGATTTACTTTACTTGGATGCCTATTTTAAGTTGGGGTTAAAAAGAGTCAATTAGAACTAGTCGAAGGACCCCTCACGGATTGGATAACAAACCGGTGCCTATCCACGGAACTATCCAGCTGAAAGTCACCTTGGGGACGTACCCTAGACTGCATCCTGCGTACTAGCATTCCTGTGTTTGACTTACCTTCGGTTTACAACACCATCCTAGGCCGGCCTTGCCTAACCACGTTTGAGGTTGTGAAGTTGTTCACATACTTAAAGATGAAGTACCCTACGGCCTACAGCATTGGAGAGGTTCTGGGTGACTAAGCAGCAGGCCAGATGTGCTACTTGTCCCAAGTCATCCAAGCCACTCCAAACTGGCAAATGGAGGACTTTGATCATAAGGATGAAGCAACTTTGCAACAGGCACAACCCGGTGAGGCAACCGACCACATTCCTCTACACCCCAATAATCTGAAGAGATGCTTGCAGGTAGGGTGCTCACTTGTCGGACCCTAGTGCGACCAGCTAATCACCTTCCTCCAACAGAACTTTGATGTTCTCGCGTGGACCCCTGCTGACATGCTTGAGAATTTTGATTGAGGTAATGGTTTACAAGTTGGGTCTCGATCTAGGTCACAGGGCCGTCAGGTTGAAGTGGAGGAACTACTCTATCGAAAAGCTCATTGCCATCCGAGAAGAGGTAAAAAAGCTACTTAATGCTTGCTTCATCTAAAAAGTCCAATATTCAGATTAGCTTTCCAACGTGGTCATTGTCACGAAAAGCAATGGAAAGTGGCGGATGTACGTCAGCTTCACCAACATGAACAAGATGTGTCCAAAGAATATCTTCCCGCTACCGATGATCGACCTAATAGCCGACTCCACCTCCTGGTACAAGCTGCTCAATTTCATAGACGCATACTCAAGCTACAATCAGATCCAGATAAGTCCCAAGAATGATGAACATACTTCCTTCATGATGGACCAAGAGATGTACTGTTACAAAGTTATATCTTTAGGTTGAAGAACGCGGGCGCAACATACTAGCCGATCATAAATAAAATATTCGAGTCCCAAATTATCCAGAATATGAAGGTGTACATAGACGACATGCTCGTCATAAGCAAAACCACCGACAACCATATCTGTGACCTCAGCGAGGCCTTCGGGGTGCTCTAGGTGCACAAAATGAAGTTGAACTTAACCAAATACATTTTTGGAGTGTCTTCCAAAAATTTATTGGGTTTTATCGTCTCCTGATAGGCGATTGAGGCAAACCCCAAAAAGATAAAGGTGATCATGGATATGAGCCTGCCACATACCATGAAGGACATTCAAAGGCTGATCGAGAGACTTACAGTGCTCGCCCACTTCTTGGCAATATCTGGGGACAAATACCTCCCCTTCTTTAAGACCTTGAGGGGGACAAAGGCAAGCAGATTTCAATGAATGGCAGACGTTAGGCCGCCCATGAAAAGCTAAAGGAATACCTTACCGGGCCCCCTTTCCTGACGTCGCCAAAAGAAGGCGAAGAGCTATACCTTTACCCAACAATTTTAGAGAGGGAGCTAAGCTTAGTTTTGATCTGGTAGCAATCTAATGTACAGCGGTTGATCTACTACGTCAGCAAGACTTTGACAGGCATTGAGACCCGCTACACACAAGCCAACAAAATTACATTGACACTATTTATTCATCCAAGAAACTATTACCCTAGTTCCATGCACATAAAATAATTATCCTAACCAACCAACCCTTGTAGGGAATCTTACATAAGCCTAACATGTCAGGATGGATAGTTAAATGGGCTATCGAATTAAGTGAGTTTGACGTATAATTCAAGCTAAAGCCGATTGTAAAAAGACAAACCCTGGCCGACTTCATCGTCGAGACCAAGACCCCCGTTCTAGACACCGTTCTAGACACTGATACCCCAGTGAAGTTGACCGCCGGCCGGAGATGACAAATTGGACCATCCATGTGGATGGGTGCTCAACACACACCGACAATGGTGCCAGAGTGATTCTGAGGACCCCTGGCGGGCTAGAAATGAAGTACTTGTTGAAGCTCAAATTCCCGGCTATCAACAACGTTACCGAATATGAGGCCTTACTCGCCAGGTTGCGACTTGCAAAAGAATACTCAGCAAGGCATGTAACCATCTATAGTGACTCAAAACTGATCGTCAACCAAGTTCGCAAAAACTTTGAGGTGTCGAGCCCTTTGCTCGTGAAATATCTCGCTAGAATAAGGAGCAAGGTCTAGAAGTTTGACAAGGTTGAGATGGTGCACATTCCAAGGGTGGACAATTGGAAGGTCGACCAGTTGGTGAGGGCCGCCATAACCGAAAGCCCAGAACAGTACTCGAGAGACATACGAGAGGTTCTGCCCTCTCTAAATATAGAAGAATCCGAGCAAGAAGTGCTATAAGCCTCCGGCAAAGAAAGTTGGATGCCACCTTACTGAAGATATATCACAAACGGAACCCTACCAGAGAACTTGGATGACCCTAAAAGCGTAAAGAAGATGGTCGATTGGTACACCATTGTGGACAAAAAGCGGTACCATCAAGGATACTCCGCTCCGTACTTACGATGTCTCACACCGGAGAAGCCGACTACGTGTCAAGCGAAGTACATCTCGGTATTTGTGGGTCACACATCAGTGGCAAAAACATTACCTTCAAGATAATGTGCCAAGGCTACTATTGGCCAATCATAAAGTAAGACACCATGGATTTCATAAAGAAGTGTGATAACTACAAGATGCATGACAACCCGCCCCATCAATCACCCATGGCGTTGAGGACCCTTTAGGCCTCTTAGCAGTTCATGCATCGGAGGCTCGACATGCTCAATCCTTTTTCCATCGCGTCCAGGCAAAGGAAGTTCATCATAATAGGTATCGACTACTTCACGAAGTGGTTTGAAGCCTCCCCCTTAGGTTGAATTACTGAGCAAAATGCCACAAAATTTATTCGGTAAAATATCATCTACAAATTTGGGATTCCCAAGGTCATTATAACCGACAACGAAACCCAATTCACTAACAAGCGCTTCCCTAAATATTGCATGAGTTTGGGCATCCGGTTGGTCCACTACTCAATTGCCTATCCACAAGCAAATGAACAGGTAGAAGTTACCAACCAAACCCTATTACATGGGCTGAAGACCAAACTGGAAGACGATGGAGGCTCCTGGATGGTCCAATAGTGATATCACGTTTAATAAAACGATTTGATTACTTGTTTGTTGGTTATTGTTAATTATTATTACTTGTTTGCCTATCCATATGAATTCTTGTATGGCGTTGCATAAGTTCAATCGACTTAGGCTGCACCTAAGTCGGACGAATTCTCATTCGCCCGTTACTAAACCTTGGTCCTACACCGAGCAGCCCACACACGATCGAATTTGAACCTCAGTCCAACACCGAGCTACCCACATCCTATCAAATTTGAACATCAATCTAGCATCGAGCAACCACACACTGTTGAATTTGAACCTCGGTCCAACACCAAGCAACCCATGCATGATCGAATACCAAAACCTTATGGGGCTTCTCAGCATGCGTGCGGCGACTCCCCTAGCAGGAACAATCATCGTCAATCGATGATGGTTGGTGAGTTAGGGTCCAACACGTGTCTAGGAAGATGATCTCAAGTGATTGCACGAGGGCACCCTAACTCCACCAAAGTCTGGCCATGACAACGATGACGTTTAGTCTGCAAACAATAGTACATGAATAATGTTGTACACTAATATAAAAAATCATGATAATGATTGGGAAAATTCTCACTTATTAATTGCAAAATTGGACTATACAAGCGTGCCAGTGCTATACACAAACAAAAAAGGGAACAAAATACTAGCCTAAGGCTGGGGACTAGCAAGGGGACATGACGAGGGCTCCTCCCTGTCAGAAAAATCAATCAGATCAGACTTGTGCTCGGTGCCCCTGATCCTTAGGTCAAAAAGGCTGGAAGGAAAGATAGGATCAATGAGGGAAGCAATTCGCCAACACAAGTGGATGCCGTTTAAAAATCTAGCATTCAGAGCTTGGCCCACCTCTTTAGGGCTAAATCGGGTGGTCAGCTCCACTCCCAACCCGATGTTCTCACTTCAAAGATCAGCAAGATGTTGTTCAGCTGTCTACAAAGCATCTCAGGATCTCTACAGCTCCTCTTTGACCTCAGACAACTGAAACTCAAGACTAGAGATCAGCTCTCAGAACTGTTGGGCCTTGAAGGTGGCGGCATCCACCCAGCCTTACATCTCTTCAACCACACTTAGGTCAACCCACAACTGGATCAAACGATGGACCTCCCCTTTCAACTGATGAATCCTAGACGATCGTTGGTGTAAGTATGCCTGCAAAGCTTATACCATCTTATCATCCTGCCAATAGAGGAAGAAAATGAGATTAAGCCTGGCCGTTCCCAGTAAAGTGAAAGGTTATCAGAAACTTGGCTAGATAAAGGGTAGCTCAACAGCCGCGATGCACAGGGCACCCTCGATGAAGATGCCATAGTGGACGCATACTCTTGCCGAGGCTGATCTAACGGAGGAGCCTTCAGAGTTTCCAGACGAGATGCCTCCATAGTCGCCATCACCTTAGCATCACCCCTCAGCTGAGCCTCCACTGGGTGGGCCACACTGGGACCTTCTTCGATTGACTCAAAAGAGTTTTCGGGCACCGTCTGCTCCGACAAAGAAGAAATGACTATAGAGACCCCTACTGGGCCTAGGCTAGTGCACAAATTCACCCTGTCAGCCTCACAACCTCTGGCTCACCCAATGCCCCTACAAGAAGAGCAGGGGGCTCACCGGCTGCAGCAACTCCGACATCCTCCACCATGGTGTCGACATTTGAGGGTGCGACGGCAGTTGATCCCTTAGACAGTTCACCAAGGCCCCATAACCACTCCACCATCGGTAGACCCTGGGTGGCAGAAGAAGGAGAAGATCCCGGTGATGACATCGTTCACCGCTGAGATGCACTCTCGGAAGGGTCTCTAATATAAAGAGTCTCAGCCTTCCTTTTGGGTTGGGTGGGTGACAGAGCAGTGGCCCCGCTACCCTCATAGGGAGACTCCCATTGTGCCAGCGCAAGTGCCTCAATAGATAGGATATGGTCCTTCTTGAAGAAGCCAATATTCACTCAGACTAGCTCCATTAGCAATATAACAGACTCTACCTCCTGGTGTGAAGCCTTATCAGTGAAGGATGCTAGCACGTTGCCCCACTCATTTGTGAGGGCCCAATCAGAGGTGACCTTGATAAAGAAGAACCAGTCTTTCCTATTCTTCACAGAATTGAGGATCACTCCATTTATGTGCAAGTCCCAGGGAGACAATGAGATCTAGTCTTCATTCCGGTAGAACCAAAAGATTACCTTCACGACCACTACATTGAGTGTCCACCCATGGTGGCAAAGGAATATGCAAATGGAGAATAAATACCTGACAGCGTTAGTGTGGAATCTCACTATTATAACTCCCAAGGCCACCAAGATTCCGTGCAACTCCCCCGGGAAGGGGAAGCAAAGGCCGCTCCTCAAGTCGGCCACTTAAATGGTGATGGACTCGTTCGGAGGAGAACGGGTCCTATAGTACTCCATTCACACCACAAAAAAATTGCGATCGAGATATTGTACTGAATATATAAAGCCTTGATATTGGCGGCAGTAACAGTGGAGCGAATCGCACCAACAACGGGAGCCATGTGGATGAGAAAATGGCAAGCACAAGGAAAACAGAGAGAAAACAACCCAAGAAGAAGAAGAATGGGAGAGAATGGTGAAGAGGCATCATTTTATAAAGGACATCGTTCGAAATTCGAAGCGATGTCTCAAAAACGCGTGAGCATGATAACCTAGACACGTGCCAGCACTAGAAGACGTACATGCATGTCAATCATCCTGCGTCATTAATGATAACCTACCGCCGTACGGGCTGTAGACGCATGGCAGGATGGGACAGGTTAAGTGTCTGAGCAGCGTAACCTCCCAGGCCATCACGCTTCACTTATCGAGAACAACAAATTGGCGGCGAGAAGATGTGATGATTTCGAAACTAGACTAACAGGTCGACGATCCACTTCGGCGTTCAACTTGCCTAACTTATCGGTGGCCCAGTTTGACATCTAGTTGGTTTGACTGGTCAACGATCCAATCCGACGTCCAACCAGTTTGACTAGTCAACAATCCAGTTCAGCGTTTGGCCTGCCTAACTGATCTGCGACTTGGTTCGATATCTAACCAGTTTGACTTGTCAACAATCCAGACTCGCGTCCAACTGGCTTGACTTGTCAAGGAACCACTCTAGCACCAGGACTGTCTAACTTATCTAAATCTAGTCTGGCATCCAACTAATTTGGTTGGTCAACGATCTACTCTAGCGTCTAGCCTACCTAACTGATCTAGATCCAATCCAACATCTAACCGATTTGACTGGTTAGCGACCCAATCCAGTCTGGCCTGTCTAACTAGTCTATAATCCAGTCCGTCTCCAAAACGAACTCACAATCCCTCAACCTAGTCTTGCGTAAAAAAAAGAGAGAGAGGGAGAGAGAGAAAACAACAACCAGAAAATTGAAGTGGCAAACAATATGAATAAAAATAGTT
>JAOVVI020005601.1:0-11381 GCA_028571085.2 Nepenthes alata
GAGGGTGATCCCCCTTCTTTGGAAGGTGTGATCCCCTATCTCCACCTTGGCTGGCTTGCCTTCTGGAGCAGATGCCAGTTGCCAATGTGGGTGTGATAGTTTCCTTGTATGGCGGCTAACAGCTTTCCAAGTTCGCTTCCTTCCTTCTCAACATGTTACCGTTGGAGTGCCTTGGTGGGCAAGATATTGGAAAGATCTGGCGCCTTCCTTATTTGAAGGGCGCCAATCTTGTCAATATCCTCTTAGAATCGTAGAGGACGCGTGGAAGACTGTGGTTGGCCGTTGGATGAGTCGTGGGCCCAAACGGAGTAGGCCCATTACTGTAGAAAGGCGTTATTTGGGCCCAATATGCAGGGCATGACCGTCAGCATGTTGGCCGCCCTCGCAAAGGATGAAAGGAGAGTGGCTAGCGATCCACTGATGGGCTGTGGGCCATAATGGAATAGGCCCATTACTGTAGGAAAGCTTCTAAAGGCCCAGGTTTGCTTCGCACGACGGTCAACATCGAGTTGACCGTCCGTAAGCAAGTTGGCCGCCAAGATGCTCAACGGCAGCGTTGACCGTTTCGGTTTTGGGCTTTCCAGTTTCTGGGCCCGCCTTCCTTAGTGGGCCGTAAGAATGTTGACTGTCCTTCTTGGGCTTCCGTTGACTTCTCTCTGGGCCAACCCATTATTGGTGTACCCATCAAGTGTATTCATACTTCGTTAATAATAAATCGGTAAAACATGCTTCAGAAAGCAGAAATCGGTCTCAACTCTTTAAGTTATAGAAAACGCTTTTTCTATTAGTAAAGGACCGAACTAATAGACCCTACTAGTAGAGGAGAAGAATAATCGAGAATTGATTGTGTTCACTCCACACAATCCAAGGCCAGTAACAGCTGTCCCTTCCCATGGGACATCCCTTCTTCCGGTATTCGATTTAGTAACATCGGCCAGTAACAGTAACTACCCTCTAGGTTATTGCACTGAGGAAAGGCGAACCACATATAACTCTATGGATAGAGTTATTCTCGATTACCACCATAATATTCTACGACATGTCGGAGAATCTAACCTAACTATATATCAGTTATGAGTCCTAATTAATAGTATCAGAAACATTTTCCTAAACTTATACCTAATTAGGTTTCAAAATTCAGTAAAAATATCACAGTTAACCATTCAATTTAGCTTTAGAAATTAACAGAAAATTAACAATATAAATCTGTGTAAATGTTCAGACATAAATCACATCATGGACAGTATCTCATTACAGATTAACCTTTACATAACATAAATCTTGGATTAAAATAGTTAAATCCCTTTATTTTTCGTACTTAGGGTTTCGCCAAAACTTTCGAACAATGAAGGAATACCAAACACATGTATTTGCACAAAATCTGTCCGATTAATTTGGAGAAATAAGCATTATTTACAGTAAACGTACAGAACCAAAGATTTAGAGCAAAAATACCATTTTTGAGATATTAAAACAAAGTAAAAATAGTAAATGATGTCTAAAATACACTTGTTTGAGCTCGATCTATAGTTACCCTTACTCTGATCAGGACAGGATGGAAGATTTTTCCCTTCTCTTTTCTCTTCCCTCTCCTTTCTCTCTTCTCTCCTTCGTTCTCTAGCGTTAGTTCTCTAGAAAACTAAACCCCAATTCATGTTTAAAACACGAAGGAGAAAGGGACCGGGACCAGTCCCGCCTCGCCTTGGGCCAACCTCGAGCGGTGCATTTGTATTTTTCCACTAGAGCGCTCGAGCGGTAGTCGAGTGCCCTGGGGTCCTTAGTCCATTTCAACTCATTTTGCTTTGGTATCAAAATTTTCCACATTCTTAATCCTAAACATGATTTTCATCAATATAATTATTCCATAATTATCATGTTCTGGGATCGGGATCCCACATGCCTGAGCTCAGTTTACAGTTATCCTTACTCTTATCGGAGTTGGATGGAAAATTTCTCCAACTTTTCTCTCTTCTCCTCTCCTTCCTCTCTTCTCCTCTCGTTCCTTGTCATGCGTTTTGCCCCAATAAAACCCTCAAAATCCCATTAAAAACCAAAACAAAAGCAGGACATGCGTAGCCACATGACTAGTGCTTAAGCGCAAGTAAAGCGGCGCTCGAGCGCATGTTCTCACTTTTTTGCGCCTGGGTTAGCACTCAAGCGGCCCTCAAGCGTCGGCTCCTCGTAAACCCCTCGCTCCCACTTTGCCTATGGTGAGCCCCGAGTACTGGTTTCATATTTTTGAACTCAAGGTGGGCGCTTGAGCGGCCTTCAGGCACCGAGCCCTATTTGCCCATTTTGCCTCATTTTGCTTCGGTACAAACGTTTTCCACATTCTTAAGATTAAACATGACTTTTATCTACATAATTATTCCATAATTGTCATATTCTAGGATCGGGATCTTACAAGTGCGTTCCTAGGGCACAACACCAGTGTGACACCAACACTGCTTGGCACGACAAGGGAGTTGCTAGAGCACGACAAGTGACGCGGGCATTGCTGGGAGTAACAAGGGAGCTGCTGGGCGGACACCGGCACGAAAAGGGCATTCTTAGGTGCAATACTTGCAAGACAAGGGCATTCTTGAGTCACAACACCGACATGACACTAGCACTATTGGGCACTACAAGGGAGTTGCTGGAGCTTGACAAGCGACGCTGGCTTGACAAGGGATTGGTCCGTTGTGACACCAGCACTGCTTGACGGGATAAGGGAGCTGCTGTGCATGACAAGGGCATTCTTAGGGTGCGATATCGGTGTGATACCAGTGTTGCTGGGCACAAAAAGGGCACTAACGGGGGGCGACATGGTTGTTCCTGGGGTATGACAAGTGCACTACTGGGCCGCGACAAGGGATCTACTTGGGCTCGTAGGGCTTAACAAGGGAATCGGTAGGGCGCGCTAGGGAGTGGCTGGGCGCGATATTGGCGGTGCTAGGGAGCGATTTATGCACTATCGAGCCTAACGCAGGGGCGACAAGGGAACTACTGGGCACGACAATGGCACTATTGGAGTGCGCCCTCGGTGACAAGGGCACGACAAGAGTGGTGCTAGATCGTTCTGGGGATGACACGAGCACCACAGGGATGCGCTGCACCGATAAGGGCACTACTGGGGTGTGCTGGGGAGCTGTTGGGTGCACCAAGGGCATTCTTGGGGAGCGACCTAGGCACTGCTGGGCGTGGTAATGACATTGCTGGGGCACAACCCCAGCTCAATACCAGCACTGTTGGGGGCGACAAGTGAGCTACTGGAGCACAAAAAGCAATACAGGCACTACATGGAGTGACAAGGGACCAACATAGGTGTGACACCGGTGTTGCTGGGCATCATATGAGAACTACTAGGCATGACACCATCGCGACAAGGGCATTCCTAGGAGCCCTGCTGGGTGCAACGTGGGAGCTGCTGGAGCACAACAAGTGATGCTGGCGTCGCTGGGAGTGACAAGGGACCAGCATGCGCGTGACACCAGCGTTGCTGGGCACAGTAAGAGAGCTGTTGAGCGTGACACCTATGATAGAATGGATCCTAATCTCATTTCACTTTCTATCAGATAGATACAGAATAGAATCCATATATTTTCATTAGTAATTTCTACATAAATTTTGGTAGAGTTCTATATGAAACTAGACGAAAACCCAAATATACAATTTGTATATATTATAACCTATACAAGCACACAACTATTCGAATACCACATTTCAACCTACAACACACATACAAAGGATCACAAGGTCATATCCATCCATGGATTTGACATAATCCTATCCACTAAATCAAAAATATATAAGAGATACCGTCTAGGACATTTACAAATTCCAGAGAACAGAATAGCGAAAGCAACTATAAACCTGCGGAAGCAATATTGTCTGTTTCATTACACACATGATATACATTTCATATACGAAAGCTATATACACAAGACCCATATAAAAAATCCAGCGTTTACATTCAAACTGTTTCTTTTCGAAGTCTCCAAAATACTTCAGGTCTTGAAAAGTCTTAAGGCTGAACTATAAATTACTCTATCTCATTTGGTACCAGCTCTACGGCCTCATCTGAGGAAAAAACAGTAAACATTGAGCCAAAACCTAGCAAGCTTTTCCAGAACATAATGCTTTTATGCATAACATAAATTCGTTAAGATAGAATACCACAATGATATCTAAAGAACAAGAGCATTCATATGAATAGGTTTCAATAAATCATAATTCATGCTTTCTTATAAAACAAAAATATACTAGAGTAGAAATCGCGACAATCAAAAGAACATAACCATTCATGAAAAATAGGAAGGGAACATAATTATATTTAAACACGTGTCGAAATCTATGAGACAATTCCAAATCTCATTTGTTTCATGGAAATTTTATGTTCAATATTCTAGCAACACATCTAGTATACTCTACTAGCCGAGGGGTAAATAATCGAGAATAGATTAAGTTCAATCCACACAATCAAAGGATGATAGTTCGATAGTTTGATGGTATACATTTCAATTCGATAGTTCAATAGTTCAATGGTTCGATAGTATCCTCGATTACCGTAACCGTAACATTCTAAGGCATGCCGAAGAACCTCATCTATCTGTACAACAGTTCTAAGTCTAATTTTTCTTATTAGGCAATCCTTTAATTCCAAAAAACTCTGATCACATTCCTCAGTCCAATTAAACTTGGCCTCCATCCTTATAAATTGAGTTAAGGGCATATCAATCTAAGAGAAGTTCTATACAATTCTTATATAATACCCTACCTTGCCGAGAAAACTCATGACTTCAGTGAATGATGTAGGCCTATTCCAATTAATAACAACCTCTACCTTTTTTGGGTCTAGAGAGATGCCACCATTTGAAATAACATGTCCCAAAAACATCACTTTCTCCCGCCAAAACTCACATTTCTTTAATTTAGCATAAAATTTCTTCTCATGAGGCACTTGGAGCACAATCCTTACATGAGTCTCATGTTCTTCATGACTTTTGGAGTAAATCAAAATATCATCAATAAATACCACCATAAATTTATCCAAATATGGTTGGAACACTCGATTCATCAAATCCATAAAAGTGGCAGGAGCATTAGTAAGATCAAATGACATAACAAAAAATTCATAATGGCCATATCTCGTTTGAAAAGCTGTCTTGGCCACATCCTCCTGCTTAATTCTCAACTGATGGTATCCCGATCATAGGTCAATCGTAGAGAACACCGGGGATCATTGTAGTTGGTCAAATAAATCATCAATACGTGGCAATGGATATTTGTTTTTGATTATGAACTTATTCAGTTCACGATAATCCAAACATATCCGTAAGGACCCATCCTTCCTCCTAACAAACAGTACCGGTGCACCCCACAGAGATTACTTGACCTAATAAAACCCTTATCTAATAATTCCTACAACTGCAACTTTAGCTTCTTTAACTCAGCAGGCGCCGTATGATACGGTGTCTCCAAAATCACGCTAGCACCAGGAAATACCTTGATTTCAAATTCAATCTCCCGATGAGGAGGTAACCAAGGCAACTCCTCTAAAAATACATCTTTAAATGCACATACAACCAAAATATTTGTCGGTGGCACACTATGGCTTCTAATGGTGCTGGCATATGCCAGATAAGCCTGGCATCCACTCCGAATTAAATGCTTGGCATGCAATGCCGAAATCAACATGGGCATATCCTTCCTCCTAATGCTTTGGAAGAAAAAGGACTCAACTCCAGGAATAGTTAAACACACCCATTTAAAGAAACAATCCCTACTAGCATGATAATTAGTCATCTAGTCCATCGCCAAAATAACGTCAAAATTATACATATCCAGCAATATCAAATCTACCATCAAATGCAACCAATTCACCTCAACCATACAATCAAGATATATAATCTTAGTAATTATCGACGATCCTATATGCGTTGATACAACCAGGGAATAATCTAGAGTGTTCAGAGTTAATGTGATATGACACACAAATTGTTGGGAAACAAAAGAATGCATAGATTCTGAATCAAATAAAACATAAGCTAAAACACCCAACGCCCTTTTCTTCATTGCCCAGCAACTATCAACCTCACCATCAAATTTATATGTTGCAAAAGTGACATTATCCCATCTGAAACATTGGATAACAGTAAACACCTTCTTTAGTCTCTGAATCCAAATATCTGCCTTTACTTTATCTGGTTCTCCAAGAAAGTTAGGTACTCGCTCAGCCATAAATCTCTCATATGCCATTGGATCGGGATTCATTTGGGCCGATTTTGGTGCAAGAATTGGAGCTAGATGACATTGTTCGATCAATTCTATTTTGTGAGCCGTCCTTTCAAGCAAGTTCAAATACTTAGCCTCTCAATCCTTAGGGGCACTAGTACCAGCTCGGGTATTTCTTCTTCTACTTGATCCTATAACCAAAAATATCACAATGTTAATTAATCCGGCATATTCAGATTAGAGGGAGGGGTTAACAATTATTCAATGCATTTCCAGATCAAACCTAGCAGTTCATACCTAAATATTCCATCTAATCCTAACTACCCTTATCCAACTTCTACCCAGACTAAACCTAAGCTTCTACTTTAAGATCGACCAACTCTAAGCATATCTTTTCTTAAATACATTAATTTATGTAGAAAATTGGGCAGAGTCTCTCTTAAATTTGGACAATAACCATACAAGTAACCTAAATAATAAACACTATACAAGACATATAAATAGGTAGACTTTAAAATTTAATCACAACAAATACACGGGATCAAAATCAAAACACCACTACATCGATGGCTCTAACATAATAATCTCAAACTACCATATTGGATCTAATAAGAGATGCCATCTAAGAACCTGTACAAATAAAAAAAAAGACCTAAAAAAGTATAATTATAATCTATAAACAACCTGTAGAAGCATACTATGCCATAATAATATACAATATTTAACTTGCATCAGATATTTACAGTCACATTGCATCAAACACATCCAAATTCCAAGTCTTTGAGGTCTAGCAATCTTCCTTTAGCTAGTCCCTATCTTTGCTCTTTCTCATCAGCCGTTAGTTCATTGGTTTCATCTAGAAGGGTAGATAAAAATAGCAAGGAGTGAGCCAATTACTCAGTAATGTACTATAATGACAAGGACATATAAATATATACATATATATAATATGTATATGGATAATGCAGAAGCATGAAATAATGCTTGAACATGAACTGGTGCACAAAAGTGTTGTTTCTGTTTATTTTTTTTCTCCTTAAGTTATTTATTCAACTTATCTTAGTCAGAAAACATGTTACAAATTATAGAATAGTTCAAAACTTACTCATCTTTTAAGATAAATTTAATTATCTTAAGGGACCAGAGATAGTAGGCCGTACCAACTAAAGGAGCGAATTATCAAGGATAGATTGTGTTCACTCATGGGTTCTTCGTTATTTATGTCCCAAAGATAGGATGGTCATGAGTTCGTCTTTATTTATATCCCAAAGATAGGATGGCCAAGAGTTCTTAGTTCTTATCCTCCTTAGTAACGTCCCAAGGAAGGTGGTCGACATATCACTCTATGGACAGAGTTATCCTTGATTACCACTATAACATCCAAAGGCATGCCAAAGAACATTACCTGCTGAATAACAATCCTTGGTCCAGTTTCTTACAGATTTTAATTTAACTTAGGGAACTCTGATTTTTATTTCTTAGCCTTAGTTCTCATTCTTTAAATAACACCTCAACTTCACATAACTAAGTCTTCAGATAGTCTTAGAGTTCTCAGTAATTTTAAATAGCATGTCTTTTAACAAAATTTTGGATAAAATCGTTCAGTAAGCATTAAATAATTTATAGTATAATATTTCCACCCCATAACTCAAAATTTATAAAATCACACCTTCCTTTTTTGAACTTAAGCATGAAAGAAATGTTTGAAACAAAATTCGGACATAAACACAAGTGAAACAACAAAATCGCGATCATAAATCATAATATCCATACTTAAACATGCAATTTATTCATAAAATCATGGGAGAACTAAAAAACATGTAGTATTACATAAAAAATCATAGAGGCAAGGGTATTAGAGCAATAATACCTAAAATGGGATAGCAAAAAGCAACAACAAGGAAAGACAGAGCTTAGGGTATACTTGCCTCAGCCTTATTTATTATTTTTCTTACTCTGTTTGGGTGAAAAATCGCTTGGAATTCCTTATCTTCATCTTTTTTCCTCTCCTTTCTTTCTTCTGCTTCTGCTCTTCATGCCCTTCTTCTTCATCTTTTTCCCCTTTTAAAACACAAAATAGTAAGTTAGTGGAGGTAGAAATATTTGACTGACGCTCGAGCACCAGTTGGGCAAGCGTTGGGCACACCCTCCCTGGAAATCATGCTCGAGCGCACTTCGGGGGTGCCTCAGGTGCGACCCCTGCTGGAATTCGCTCCTCCAGCTTCAATTGAGCCTCCATTGAGCATGACACTTATTTTCCATCAACTGCAATCCAATCTGCATTTTCTCAAGTCCATTCACCGTAAATTTGATTATATTAACTTAATTACTATAATTTACTATGTCTTAGATACTCGTACCTTACAAGTGGAATGGGCACGACACTAGCGCTGATGGGTGCGACAAGGGCACTAACAGGGCGCGACAAGGGCATGACAAGGGCGGTACTAGGCCACGACAAGCTAGCCACATGGGTGCAACACCAGCACTATTGAGCACAATAAGGGCACTAATGGGGTGCGACAAGGGAGCTACTGGGGCACGTTGGACATGACAAGTGACACGGGCACTACTGGTTGCGACAAGGGACCAGCATGGGTACAACACAGGTACAATACCAGCACTACTAGGTGCGACAAGGGCATTGCTGGAGTGCAACAAGGGAGTGGCATGGATGCGATAAGGCAACTGCTAGGCGACAAGGGATCAGCTGGGGCATGTAGGGCTCGACAAGGGCATCGGTGGGGAGCTACTAGGTGCAACATGGGCGGTGCTATGAGTGACCTAGGCACTATCGGGCATGACCTAGGGGTGACAGGGGCATTGCTTGGGTGCGACACACATGTCACGGGGGGTGACAAGGATGCCGCTAGGTGTGACATGGAAGCTATTGGGTGCAACAATGGTGTGACACTGGCGGTGCTGGATCAATCCGGGTGCTGCTAGGGAAGACACAGGCACGGTAGGGAAATGCCGGGCGATACAATGGCACTGCTGGCAGCACAATGTTGGTACAAGAAGGGAGCTGCTGGAGCACGACAAGTGACGTGGGCGCTGCAAGGAGCTACTGGGTACCATCACGGGCATGACACTAGTGCTGTTGGGGATAACAAGGGAGCTACTAACCAAGACACCGGTGTGACAAGGCCATTCCTGGGGTGTGACACCAGTACTGTTGGGCATGACAAGGGCGCTGCTGGAGCACAACAAGCAACAATGAACCAGCATGGGCACGATAGCAGTGCTATTGGGTGCAACAAAGGAGATGCTAGGCGCAACACCAGAACTGCTGAGCGGAAGAAGGTAGCTGCTGGAGCATGACAAGAGATACGGGCACAGTTAGGACCGACAAGGGATTAGTTAGGTGCGACATCGGTGCAACAAGGGCATTTCTGGGGCACAACATTGATGCGACACCAGCACCAGTGGGCACGACAAGGGAGCTACTGGAGCACGACAAGCGACACGGGAGCTGCTGGCAACGACAAAGGCATTTTGGGGTAACGACAGGGGGGCAACGTAGGGCATCAGTGGGGCGTGCTGAGGGCACAAAAAGATCATGAGATTGGCATTACTGGGCACACGACACTACCGTTGCAATTGCATGACATGGTCAATTTAGACTATTATTGGGGCACAGTGCCTCGTGGTGCGATAGGGTTTGAGCACGACAGGGCTCTCACCCTCTCTGGTGCCCCTTTCCAAGGGACTTGGGCCCTGTCACGGAATGGATTTTTTTATCCTTAGTTAATTTTGTCATTCATGATAGGAATAGAAGCCTAAATCTCACTCGAGGTTCTAGGAAAAAATGGATAGAGTTTTCCATAAAATTAGGCTAAATAAAAACATAAACCTGCACAAAAACTAGTACAACAAACCAGTACATGCACACAACAATCCATTTATACTATAGTTTTCTTACAACATGCATTCAAAGGATCGCAGATGCCATCCATGGCATTAATTCGACAATTCTATCTACTATATCAGAACTCAGATGAGAGATGCCAATTAAGACCTATACAGAAACCATAAAGTATATAGCGGAAGCAAAACTATACACCTACGGAAGCGCAATTCCCTTTTTCATCAGATACATCACATACATTCTATATATAAGAATCCATAGGCATAAGATCCATATACAAAACCATGTATCAAAATCAGGTCTTTACATCCAACTGTTTCTCCAAGATAACTTCAAAATACTTTTGATCCCCAAGGTCTTCAAGCTAAGCTTTAGGTCACTCCATCTCTCCCGGCACTAGCTCTACAGTCTAATCTAGAGGAAACAATAGTAAAATATTAAACCAAGGCTCAGCAAGATACATGCAGGCATGCAGTAAAACATTTATGCATAACCAAATGTAGTAAAATAGATACAGATGCATGTTGAAGTATAAATGCAATAAAGTAGTGATTTATAGAAAATATAGCAGAACATGATGCAGGAGATTACAGAACTGTTAGGAAATAAAAACACTGAAGTTTTGGAAAGCAAAAGTTAGTGTAATCATACTTTGTTAATACTAAATTGGTAAGAAGGGCTTCAGAAAGATGAAATTTGTCTCCATTCTATAAAATATGAAAAATCCTTTTCATATCAGTAAAGGATCCAACCAGTAGACCCTACTAGTAGGGGAGTGAATAATCGAGGATAGATTGTGTTCAATCCACACAATCAAAGGCTAATAACTAGAACAGGAGATCCCTTCTCGTGGGATCTATATACAAAAACCTCCAGAAAGATGGTGGATTATATGCAAATACCTCCCGAAGGTCAGTGAATCATCAGAATTCTACCATCTGAAACTAACACCCTGGGGAAGTACGGACCACACGTAATTCCATGAATAGAGTTATCCTCGATTACCACCATAACGTTCTAAGAAATGCCGGAGAACCTAACCTGACTGTATATCAATCATGAGTCCTAGTTAACAGTATCAGAAATATTTTTCCTTCTTATTTCATAATAGAAAACCCTTTTCAGTTTTAGAAATAAGTTAGAGTTTTACAATAACTCTTCCGTCAATTTCAGAACATACAGTAACAATTTATAATCATTCTGTTTCACTTTTGAATATACAGAAACATTCTGAAACCCTTCAGGTTTGTTTCAAAACATACAATAATAGTCTAAAACCTTTCAGTTTTGCTTCAGTAGT
>JAOVVI020005602.1:0-12747 GCA_028571085.2 Nepenthes alata
TAGCCGGCTTTAGAATGTGTGGTAGACACATTCCTTTCCTCGTTCTCTCACATCGTTGGTTAGTACGACCTACTAGCTCGGATCTGTAAAGATTAATGAAAGTAATAAAAATGAATGAACTTAATCAGATCAAACATGTAAACCAAATGATCCCAGATGTTCCCTCTCCTCGCAGGCTTCCTTTTATTCAAACTATATATTTTCCCTACCCAGTTACTATTTTTCCTATTAATTGCTGTAGTTAGTGATGTATGATTTTATTTGTTGGGCTGTACGCTCACTCTTATTGTATATTGTTCAGATGAGAACACATTGATACCCGACGAGACAAAGTAAGCCATAGAAGTGCGATAGAGAGCTGATACTGCACACAGGGCTCGGGATCAGGACTTAGCAGATTTTGTGTATGAAACAGGAATTTTGGTCATACTTTTGTAAACTGTATAAAACATGTATGGTGGTGGTTAATGATGTTTAGCATGAATGAATGATGGATTGATTTCTGCTATATATTATGGTTTTTATGCTTCCGTAGGTCTTTCTCTTTGTGGTTATGATTGAGGTTCCTAGTTGGCATCCTTCTCCACTTGCATTATGCTTGAGTTATGATGTCGGTGCCACCCCAAAATGATGTGGCGATTAGATCCTGTGTAGTGTGTTGAGTATTGAGACTTATAGTTTTGTTGTGGACTATTGTAGATAGTTGTGCATGGTTGATTTACAGGTGTTTGTATTTTGACAAACGCTCAATTTATAAACGAAACTCTACCCAATTTTCTACAGAAATTAATAATTTTAATTAGGAATGCTAATTTATTATTATCTTCGACAGAAGTTATTTAAGAAAAATAATCTGATCCGTCACAACCAAGTATGGAGCGGTGCACAATGTTTTTCATGTGTCTATACTCTAAAAATATGTTTATGATCCATCCCATATAATTCAGTACAAGACTTTGATGATCTAAGAAGACCTAACGTATGTGTAACGTCTCCAGGCACCCGCATATAGATACTGTCTTCTTTGGCCTGGGAAAACTTTCGGCATGTCCAGCCATACACAGACCTCAAGGTTTTCTCCTAGCAAACCTCCATAGGCTCCCAGGACCCGTCCACATGGGAAGGGTCTCCACGCCTCTATAAGAGTACGCTTCGTTCCCCCCTCCAGCCGATATGGGACCTCTCAGCCCACCCACCCTTTGGGGCCCAACGTCCTCGCTGGCACACGGCTCGGGTTCTGGCTCTGATACCATCTATAACGTCTCCAGAACACGCATGTATATATTATCCTCTTTGGCCTGGGAGAACTTTCGGCGTCTCCATCCATACACAGACCTTAAGGTTTTCTCATGGCGAACCTCCAAAGGCTCCCAGGACGCGTCCACAAGGGAAATGTCTCCACGCCTCTATAAGAGTACGCTTCGTTCCCCCCAGCCGATGTTGGACCTATCAGAGAATTAAGGTTCTCTGTGAATGTTTGAATATTTTAATAATATCTGAGGATATTTGGTGATTTAATGAGATGTGAGGATTTATCAAATTTGGGTAGAGAATGATATATATTTTGAAGGACTTCAAAGGCTTAATATTTTGATATTTTGATTTGTTGAGTGATCCGAGAATTTAATATATGAGTGATTGTGTTAGACCGAGCAAAACATTATAGTGTTTTCTTGAGGACTTAGAAGATTATTGATAATTCTGAATTGTGAAAGATATTGACAGCTAATTGAGGATTAAGACCTATATTTCAAGGATAAAATTCTTTTAAGGGTGGAAGATTGTAATACCCCGAATAATTTTAATTTTTTATTTAGTTGAGATAATTATTTTTAGTTATTTTAGATTTAAAATTTTATAATTTGGGCTAAAAATATAAATTTAAAGTATATAAACCGTTAAATGGTGTTTAGATATTTGGGCCTAATAAATTAGAATATTTGGATCAATGGGTTTAGGAATAATTGTGGGGCCACTTAATTAAATCTAGAGTGATTAATATAATTAATTTATTTAAAAATAGATAAATAAATATATAATAAATATATTATAATAGTTGTAATAATAATAATAATAATAATAATAATGGTAATCGGGCGAAGGAAAGAAGGGAAAAGAAAGAAAGAAAAGAAAAGGGAATGAAGTAGAAAGATAGGAAGGAAAGAAAAGAAAAGAAAAAGAGAAGACAGGAGGAGAAAGGAAAGAAAGAGAGGGAAGAGGGAAGAAGAGGAGGAGGAAAAGGGAGGAGGGAGAGGAAGTTGGCAAAATCCTGGACGCGGATCCAGCAACGCCCAAAATGGAAGCCGAGCACAACCCTAATTGGACCCCTTCGTTATTTAAGGAGGACATTGGTGTTAAGAAGGGGGGAAGAAGGAGCCGCCGTCATGAGTCATAGTTGCCATTGCCATGTCTGTTCAAGGTTGCTACTGTTGTTGGTGCCGAAGCTGAAGCCAAAGCCAAAGCCGCTTCTAACCCTAGCCAGGTTGCAGTAATCAGGCAAGTGAACCCCTCTACTGTCATTTCTCCTCAATTCGCAAGTGATTTCCCTCTTTGTGTCATTCTCTTCTTGCTTCGCTAATTAACGTTGATTCATTACAAATCTACTTCTTTTCTCCCTTAATTTTCACGATGATGTTGAAATTGGATGAAACAGAGCCACGGTTCGTGTAGCACTGGGAACCAAAAAAATTAAGGGTTATCGCTAAAATTGGGGTTTGATAAATTGTGGAATTAGGTTATAATTTCTCTTTAATTGCATAATTGGAAGTGGAAGTTGAGAATTTCTTCACCTTGATGAAAATCGGACTAAACAGAGTGTATTGTTCTGTTTTGCAAAACGGGCATGGAAATGGGGCATGTGGTAGTATATCTTATTCTGTAGTGTGATTATATTGGCATGAGGTTGGGTGATTCGAACATTGTTCGGTTTGTTTGGGTATGCTCTGTTTGTGCTTTGTGCTGGTGGGTGTGTTCTCTGAGTGTTGTTGTGCATGTGCGTAGTAGTGGGAAGGTGTGATGGCATGGGTGTGAACGACTGGGTGTGAGCACGTGAGTGCTGTGGGTGTATGTTGGAGTGGAGAAGCAGCAGGGTTGTTGTGTGTGTGTGTGGTATGGAGAAGCAGCAAGTGCTGTTGTGAGTGTGTGGTTGGGTGTGTGCTGTCGCGTGTGTGCATTGGTGTGTGGAAGGGAAGGCAGTGTGTGTGTGATGCGGGTGTGAGTGTATATGTATGTATATGTGTGTGTATATACATGTGTATAAATACACGGTATGTTGTGTGTGTATGCGACTAAGTGCAGGTGTGCACAGTGCGTGGTGTGTGTGTGTGGTAGAGTGTGTTTATGTTGATATAAATATAAATATATTTTTGGGTGCATGTTAGTCCTAAGGCATTCATTTGTATGGACATATATGTATGGTTCAAATTATGGATGTAAGCACTCATGGATGGCATTAATGATGTGTATCTCTTGTATTAGAAATGTATGTTCTATATGTGTAAGTGAGTATATGTGTATATTTCAAATTTTAAGGATGATTATAGAATAAAATTAATGGTGCTGAATATTGTGATAGAAATCTTAAGAAATTATTTGGAAGGGAATCTAATAAAAATAGAGATTGTTGGCCTTAGCTGTAGAAATTATAACGCAACAGAATGGAAGAATAGTTTAATAGTTGCATTAAGTAAAATATAATATCTCGGTTTGAGTTTATCTATTCTTCGTGTTGTGATAAATTCCTTTGTTTTAGATTTGATGGAGTGAGTACGATCTGTGTCAGCACCAAATGACGTTCATATCAATGACATTGCAAAGCCTTCTTTGCGTTATACTTGGTTGTGTGAGTATTTAAATTATTGGCTTCCTACGGCTAAGATTGAAGAGAGTGTATGAAAACATTAATGTATCTGGTCGAATGGGAGGCTTCGGTACTTTAATGTGGTCTACGCTTATCCAATACTGATTTTCGTATCATGGTGGTAATGAGGTATATTGTTTATTATGGATGGATGCTTATAGCCATGTGACCATCGTAGGAGATGATATTAAGGATATCATTTGGGGAGAGGTATCACGGATGGTATCGGTATGCTACGGGTACAGCCTCTGGGAGGACTGTAGGGGTAGTTGGATACCATGGATGACCTCGTTGCACTTATCCAGCCGCTGGGGGCGTAAATGTGCGGTCTTTGGTTCATGGTGGCAGTATAAGGTCCAAGGGGATTCATTGTGGTGTTTCATCATTGTCGATACCTCATGAATTTGCGATTCGGTGGAATCCAAGCGTTATATTTGCTAGAACCCATGGGTTATATTTGCTAGAATCCATGTGTAGGATTTTACGCTATCCGGATTCAGTGGGAATCCATGTTGTTATTATTGTTTTATGTTCAGATCGTTCATGCTGACATTCGGACCAGGAAATCCCCACTCATTTATTGGTACTCTTATTATTTTTGTGATATATGAGTCAGGTGTGACCTATCTTACTGAGAGTCGTATTTACAATGTGTTTAAATTCGTCTCGGATATAGTAGATTGTTAGAGTAATGTTGAGACATTTATAGTTTGATATCCGAGATTATTATCGTTATATAGCATTTTTTATTATTATCACTTGTTAGGTTTTGGCTCATCCATGTGTTTTCTTGGCTCCAGATTGAGTTGATTGTATAGTGCAGACCGTGGGATCCTACTTTTACTGCAGGACTTTCAAGTAAAGCGATTTGTGGAGGTTAGATATTATTTATCAGTGGGAGACAAACTAGATATGCTATTGACAGAAATTGAGTAGTTTTTATTCGGGTTGTGATCCGTGATTCTTAGAAGTTGTTATTTCGGGATGATTATATAATGTATTGATAAATTTAATAGTAGTTTAATTTAATTGTGTTGTTATTATGGAATATTATGAATGATTTTAAGTTTTGAGGTTTCCATGTGAGCAATCCGAGCTATATTTGATATTTTAGGTTCGGTTTGTCATAGATTTTGTGATGGTTTACTTAGAATGTCGGGGAAGTATGATATAATATGGGTGATTATGGATCAATTAACAAAATCAACTCCTTTTGTTGCCATCAAGATGATGTTCTTAAGGGATTATTTGGTAATGTTGTATATTAATAAAGTGGTTAGATTTATGACATTTTAGCTTTAATTGTGTTGGACTGATATTTATAGCTTATGTCTATGTTTTGGGAAAGTTTGTATAGAAATTGAGTATTAAGTTAAAATTTGGTATGGAATAACATTTGCAAATAGAAGGAAAATGAGAATGAACAATTCAAAATTTAGAAGATAGGTTACAAGAATTAGTTTTGACGATGAAAAAAATTGGGACTATTAATTATTACTAGTTGAATTTGTCTATAATAATAGTTATCAAGTAAGTATCGATATTACACATTTTAAAACACTTTACATAAAAAAATATCATTTTCCAATAAATTGAGAAGAAATAAGAGATCGAATGCTCTTGGGAGGGGAGGTGATTTAAGAAACGTCATAAAAAATACATATAATTTGAGGTCAGTTTTAAATTACTCAAAACCAACAAAAGAATTCTGTGGACCATGGAAGATCCGAGTTGAATTGCTAGGTTAGCGACATGTATTTTTGAAAATACTTATCTCAAAAGGAGTCTCCAGATTTGTGCTAAAGGAGAAGTTGGAGTTGAGATTCATTTGGCCAATCCAAATGTTGGAAAAAATTGAATCCAAATTTGGCACACTTTCACAATGTTTTTCAAATGTTGATATTTCACAAATTCGTCGTCTTCCATTTGCATGTAATCAATCATGAACATTTACAAATTAATTACACTAAAGAACATTTAAGTGCTTTATATGAAGGTAATTTCTTTGGTCAATATATTATCGAGAAATTATTCTTTTGAGAAAGTTATGTGAGGGCAAAAAGTCAAAATTTAGAAAAAAATATCTGCATTTATTTATTTGCCAAGATATAAAAAATTTGAGGATAAAATTTTATAAGGAGGAGAGAACTGTAACAATTGGATACTAAGTATAATTTATGACTTCAAGGATTAATTAAATTAAGCAAATTCTTAAGAAAAATTTTAGGTTTAGATTAGAAATTAAATATTTAGTTATTTGAAAAAGTGGCGAGCTGCTCATGAGTGTATTTGAAGTAGTATCTCTAAGTCTAATGTGAGTATAGAAGGCGCTCATACTTATTCATTCCTCATATTAGTACCTAATACGTACTCGTATTATTAAAATATAAAAATATAAGTAGAAATTAGAAACATATTTAAAAATCCATATAGCCAGTAAAATTTTTAAGAAATTATAAAAATATATTTTCTGAGTTTCTCCTAACATAGTTTAATATTAAAAAATCAGAAAGATTTATTTTTTAAATAAAAAACAGGTAGATTTAAATATATTTCTCAAATTTTTTATTTCTTTAATTGAAAAAAAACAACCATAATTATCCATTTACTAGATCGACCAATTATTTTTCTTCTTTTTCCATGTTCACCTCTATTTTGGGGTTTCTATTTGGATATTTTCAATGCTCTATTTGCTAACTTCATCCAGTAGAAATCTACATTCATTTATTTTTTGGGATATTTGAAATTGGGCATTTTTTGAAATCCGATCAAATTAAACCCATTTATTAAATTTTTACGTGAGGATTTTATATTAAAAAAATAAGAAAATTAAGATTAATTCTTTATAATTAAAAATTAATTTTAATCTTTTATTTTTTAAGATAAAATCAAAAATTTATACTCATCGAAAAGTCTCATAAATAAATTCACCTTTTTGGTAGGAATATTCGAAATAGCCATTTGCGCAGTAGCTTTGACGATTCAATGTTTGCTAATTTTCCGTTGACTTCATCTTCTGGTCTCTCCCGTGCCTATACTCTGCTCCTGCGTACTTCCTCGTTTCGTCTTCCTTAGTTTAAGATAAACAGAACAAAAAAAATAACCACTGAACATTCCTCAATTCCTGGAATCTATGAGAGCTCGTAGTAATATTTCATACTCTCTTCCTGTTTCCAAGCCTCCTCTGGGTTTGCAATTTCTGTTTTTGTCACTCTTCTCCATGTAGGAAGAAATTGGGTGACTTTGCGGGGCAGCTGAAGAACTAGTTTGAGATTTGTTTTGCTATAAAATATGGGACGAAGTAGAAGAAAAATAAACTCAAATTTCAACGTTGTGGGTACTTTAGATTTCTTTAATCAACTAGCCGTTGATAGACCTCTGTACTTGCTTTTGATACCTTTTATCATTCTTCTTTGGGCAATCGAGAGATGGGTTTTCTGTCTCTCCACTTGGGTTCCCCTTGGGGTCGCTGTGTGGGCTGTCATTCAGGTCAAATTCTTTGCTACCGCTCTTTCTTTACTCTTTTTCCTTTCAAAATTACTGGGAGATGATGAATTAATCTATCCTATGGTTGGCTTGTTTTTGTTTAACTTTTTCTGCTCTGGAGTTTGATTGTGAAAGAAGGAATTCTTTTTTTTTTATTTTGTTTTTTTTTACAAGATTCAGGATATTTACTGCTTTGACGGTGAAATTTAATGTGTTCTTCTTGTAATTATGTCTGTTAACTCCTCCAATGCCGTCAAGCTTTCTTACTAACAAAAAAAGTCAAGAAAGGAAGTCTTTTGATATGATACGTGCATCGTAGTTTGAATTCATATCTTCTTTTTCCGTCGATAAATTCAATTTTCTTTTGATTGGCATTTTGGGACGAATTTTATTTGGTTTTATTAGTGATATAAGTAAATTTAGCTGTCTTTCTTTCTTTTGTGTGTTCTGCGGATGGATGGTTTTTGTTGAGCATTTAAGGTAGAAAATTGCTTAAACTTGCTTTAGTCTCTACTTAAGATTTACTAGTCTGACTCGTGCCAGATATAGTGCTTGGTGTTTATGCATTATATTGCATTAATTTGATTGGATGGGTATAGATCTTTGTTCTGAGTTATATTTTCCTTGTTTGCAAAAAAATGTTCCATGTAGACTCGGGGCTCAACATATGGAGCTGTGTGTCTCACTAAGGGATAGCTTATAGCAAACCAGACTTCTCTATAGTTGACAAACGGGTAGCATAATGACATTCCTAGTCTTGTCTACTTATACAAGTAACTCATAAGATTATTGTGAACGAGGAGACTGTTTGTAGAAGAAGGTGATCCTTTTCTCTTTTTTTGAGCAAGTATTAGCACTTTTTATTGATGGGTGTTAAAGGGGCATCTGGGTGACCCACAGTAAAGTTGACCATAAAGAAACACAGAATACTGGTGTTTTGGAAAAATATATCTTTGCATTGAGTTTAAGCAGCTATTGTCCATGTGAATTTAGTGAAATTTTGTATTCTTGGGCCTACGTGGAAAAGCTTTAACATACCTCCCAATAGTTACACTATTCTGTGGTCTGAATTGTGTTAATACTTTTGCTTCAGACATAATGGGTCTCTCAAGTTTAACTAGAGTACGCAAGGGAGCTCTCAATAGTTGTAGAGTCCGTTTGGATGTTGAGAAGTAGATTTATCATTGACAATCAGAAGGAATTAACTTTAATGGTGTGCACTTTCATATTTTCCACACACATGATCTATAGGGAAGATAACAAATATTTTATTAGATTGGAATCCCGTCACGTGACGCATTACATCTTTCAAGGGTCGGACCCTTCAACCAAGTTCTTTTTCCTGGCTCGCACTTTTTGGGTGGTTGCTACATAAGCTGTCTTTTTGTCAAGGAATACATAGCATTGGATCATTTATGCACAGCTTTTTTAAAGTGCTGGGGCGCCCCCTCAATGTTAGAAGAAAGAGAATTTCATTATATGAGAATGACAGACTGTACTGGTGAGGACAATATCTCCTTAGTTAGAATTTAGTGCCGAAGAAATAACAAAATAAAGCTATCCAATCTCTCTGAATATCTAAAGATGGAATGCCAATTAAAGCACCAGCTATATAGATGTCCACAGGCTAGTCAAATATACTATGCCAGAGTAAATGTTTAGGAAGGATTCCATCTGAAAAACTTCTTGCATTTATTTGCAACCAAATACAAGAAGCTAGAGTGGAGATAGCCTCTGAAGCACCTTCTTCTACTCACCTCTGGTGACTTCACTTGGAGAAACTCTTCAATCGAATGAAGGTACCCTCATGAGTCCTCGATCACTCTAGGCAAACTATCTACTAGGTTACATATATATTCTTTTGATCTTCTTACTGTCAACAGCTTAGTGAGGTTAGAAGACTTGGTTTGGGGTCTTTCCCATTTGATCATTGGAGTCTAAGAAGCTTAGAGAACTAGTTTCACAATTTACCTTGCGAATCACATAAATATGCATGGTTAACGCTTCGTGCAGTCTCCTCGTCTATGTCAAAAATTGTTTGTGTTTTTTAGTATTATAATCATTCTTGATTTTGTGCAAATCTAAAACTTGAAGCTTAATTGGGAATACCATTTTTCTTCTTATAATTTTTTTGTTCCTTTGGTAAGTACGGATATGCTTTCTTCCATCAACATGTTCATCTTCAGTCTATGTATTTAGTTAGGAGTGTATCCATCCCACTTCTTCAATGTCTAAGGTGCCACCAATGGATTAATTTTGTAAAAGCAAGGGATTATTGTTTCTCTGGGATCATCTATTAATGATGGAAATTACCAGAAAATACTCGGTCATAGGAATTGCATGGTACTAATATGAGATATTAAAATTGCTTTGTTTTCAGTATGGCTGTTACCAGCGCCAAATTCTCATTGAAGACTTGAATAGAAGGTGGAGGCGAGTCATTCTTGATTCATCGGTATCTTTGTCTTCTAAGCACTCTTCCCTTGCATTTTATTTATCTAGATATGAATTCATTGATTTAATTTCTATTATGCAGCCAACTACAGCACTAGAGCATTGTCAGTGGCTGAACAAGCTATTGACTGTAGTCTGGCCTCACTACATCAACCCAGTGCTTTCTGTTAGGTTCTCCTCTATAGTTGAGGTAAATATCTTGATTTTATTTTAATTCTTTCTCTGAAAGAAGGCTTATGTCATGTAGTTTTGTTGAAGAACTTTAGGAGGAATGATTGAGCTAAGATTTCTCTGATATGCTTGATTTTCCAAACAATCATAAGCTTTGCTAGATGTCACACCAACTTACAACGAATCTACAACCCTCTCTCTGTATGTAGGGCCCTTAGGATTTGATAAAATTTAAAACAGGCCCTACATATGGAGTGCAGATGGGTGGGACAAGTGGCATTTTTCATCGATTATTGTTGCGAGACTATAAGGGGGATGAATCATACTGTGTAGGTGTGGATAGTAATTTCTGAACCTTCAGGTCTTAATCCAGATTGGCTGGCAAGATAATGGAGGTCAAATGATATTGTAAGTTGTAACTTCTGCATGGTCATAAGTTCTTACTTTAAGGTTCCAAGCTGGCATAATTCTGATGGTTACAAGGAACCACATTGAAGGGATTGCTGAATCACTATGGTGATATCTTTTGTCAATATTATGTACTATGAAGAAGGTTATGATTGACGATATGGTTGGAAAATGTGTTGCATTTCAATGTTGTCTCCTACAGATCGGGATGAAGGGCAACTATTGGGATGGCTATGCTCTAATAGTTCATTTCCCCACTTTGGGGGAGGAAATGTCAAAATATGACTCAACCTAAAATCAAAATAGCAGTATATATTTGAAGTAGTTTTTTGGAAGGAGTTGTAAGGTTGCTGTCTGTGAAACAGTAGAAGATAATATATGAAAAAAAGAAAGTTTTTGACAGAAATTGTTAGATGCAGGTTGTCTGTTGAGACATGTATAAGTAAAAGGGCACCAGTGAAGAAATTAGTAGATTCAAGTTGTCGATTGAGAAATTATACAAGTAAAGGGCATCTGAGAGGATGGGCTTCGTTGGAGTGTTTTTAGCCTGAGAAATGTAAATATAATCATTGCTTATCGTTGTTTATGTTTAAGAGAAATGGGGCCCACAGTTGTATACCAATATGGTGGATAGCAGAATCAACAATATTTGACTACCCTTCGTTTTGTATCTTTACTGGGATGACAATGAAAATAAAAAGTGTCTAGTCACACTTTGTAGCACAAAAGGAAGCCGAGTTGATACCACCACTCACTACTGATGCCAATGTTGCCAATTTCCCCTCCCCCATTAGTTGGAGATGGTGCTAGCCACACCCTCTAGCACACCCTCCTTTCTCATCCTCCCCCATCCCTGCTTTCTACTCATACATCCCCTTCCCCTTCCCCTCTGCCATATCCATTTATCTTGGCAACTGTATAGGGTGATGGATGTTGCTTTCTTCCTCAATGATCTACCCCATTTTCTTGCTAGTGTTGCTGTTTCTTCTCCTATTGCTGCCCTTCACTTACAAAGAGTGGCCAGATCAGGCTAGTCTGACTACAGTGTGGTTGAATACTGGTAGGTTGAGCCACAACATAGCCGGATCTTGCCATTTGCTATGTTGACTTAAAATGTGAGCTTTGAAGGGGAGAGGGTTTGCGACAGAGGGAGAGGGGGAAGGGTGGCGGCATAATCTGGGAGGATGATCACTGGGAAGGTGGGAGGGGAGGATGAGGGAAAATCAGGAAAGTGGCTGCTGCAGTTGCAGAGGCGAAGCCACTGGAGTCTGCCGGCAGTGATGCAAATGCAGAGGACAGAGAATGGGGGAGGTGGAGACTGAGGAAAGTTTAGTTTGTTTTTTATCCTTTTGTTTTGGTGATAATCGAAATTTCAGCACTTCACAAATGTAGCATATTCTCACTTTAGGCCCCATTCTCTTTATAGCTTCTGTTATAGCCCTTGCTTCTAAAATTTGAACCAAGTGCAAATTGAGTGTAGCAGTGACAATGCTCATTTGATGCTGATACGTGTATTGATAGAAAATGTGTAAATAGAGCAGTCAAATATTTGCTGTTTATTAATAGGAAGTAAGAACACCTTGATGATAATAATAATTGACAATAAGCTCTAGTGAAGGACACTTTTAGAAGAGCCTGTAGGCTATAGCATGCCCAAGGCTTCTCAATCTCCCATTTCAATGATTATTAATATTTAATGCACAAGAAAAGATATAGATATACATCATTGGATTCCCTGTATGTAGCTAAGAGATCCCCAAACCAACGATCACCTATTGCTCAAATTGTATAACACTATTTATTCTTGAATTTGTAGGCCAACATTGTTATTGTATAAACCATGTCATGCAAATAAACTGATTCAACAACCCAAAGAACAAGGCCAAATTGCTCTTTTGTATAATCCATTTTGCAATGGTCTTTTTTCAACTAATCTTGTAAATCAACATGTAAAACAAAATAAATAGATGTAATCCAATTCTTATGGCCACACATCTATGTGGTAGGGGATACATATGACCACACACACAGAGATGAGGGTACTCCTAACTATACTAACCAATACAACTTATAGTACAATACTAAATATTTAAATTATCCAATTCAAGTAGAATACATTTAAAAGGGCAAACTAGTGCACAAGGTTCCTATGCTATGGGGTTAGGAGAGGGTATGATATCTCCAACCTTACTGCCACATTGCAAAGAAGCTATTTCTTGGTGGTTGGACATGTGACCTGTGGTTAACAATACAACCACCTTACCGTTGTGCCGAGGAACGCCATTTATAAATAGAAGGAATCTAATTGATGAAAAAATTTTGGCCTACAAATTTAGTGAAAGGACATCCAATAAAATATATAAACAAAT
>JAOVVI020005603.1:0-16337 GCA_028571085.2 Nepenthes alata
GAAAGAATAAATCATTCTACAGCAGAACTGCCTCCAGTGGTGCATTTAATAAGGTATGTTACATCACATGGCTAACTAGAAAGGGTTTTCACTATGGATAAAAATATTAGTATCGGTATCAGTATTAGTTGCGGCCATATTAGTATCGGACATGTCGGACACCACGTATTGATATAAGATATATCGGATAAAAAAAATTATCTCAAAATCGTAAGCAAACAGAATTATATCAATCGATACAGTAATATATTAAGAAATTATCACGATATTGAGAAATATCGGTATTAGAGGGCCATGATACCGATACATACTGGCAGGTATTTGTATCAATACTTTTCACCTTTGTGCCAACACCTTCCACCGATATAATTTCATCCAATACACACTAATGGGAGTGGCGGTGGAAGATGGTATATACAACTACCTTTCAAAGCTGGTGGGGCCACATGTACGACCCAGAGTGTTCAGTTTACCTACTGTTCAGTTTTTGCCACTCATATATGACAAGGCTATGCATAAGAAGGCTTCACCTTGGATCACAAAGTAATAATTCATAGCTGAAGAGTCAAGACTAATAGTAGTGTGTTAAGAAGGCAATCACCTTGAGCAGTGGCTCAGGTTGATTGATATACCAGATCCAATTCATTCTTTTGTTCAGAAGCTCATAAAGCCCTGTATGAGTCTGTGGAGCAAGATCAGAGTACAAGCATTTCCCAAGATCAGGGTATGCCTTCCGTATGCCCCTGATAATGTCAGAATTTTCATTTACCGAAAAATCAAGAACCCCTCTCCATGCACAATACCCTGCATACCTACAAAGTGGATTTCATTGAAACACAGTGAAATAGTGATATTAGCATTTGAGACTACAAGATGCAGCCAAAGGCAGATTAATATCACCATCAGCATCAATAGCAGAAAAATTTTAAAAATCTGAAAGTGGATACCAACATTGACATGCAAGAAAAATTATCATTATAGTATTCTAAAGTAGTGGGGGCCATCCAAGAATATTTTTGGGATCTCAAGAAACTGCCAGCTTTAGGCAACTTGTTCTCCATATTCATGTGAAATAGACTAGCCCCGAGGTTACTTCCAACCCAAAAAAAAAAAGAACTCTTTGACTGCCGAATTTCCTGGGAAAACTTGCATGTGGTCTCTTTTTCTTTGAGATTTTTGTTAAATTGTTTGGGTCTCTAATTCTGCGAACCCAAACTAGAAAGGGACCAATCATTGTGACAATGTTTTGTGTTTCGCTTCCTCAACTGACAAATTTAAAAGAATTTCATTCTATCTAAACTACTAGTTTAACATGTATCACAAGACCTAGGTATTGAGTTGGCATCTTTCCAGTTGGTACACATAGAACAACTAAATTTCATTGCTTAGAGACTACACAGTATCTTAATGAGGTAGTCCATCAGATTAAGAACCAAACCTCAGACGAAAGTCAGGAAGAAAATGTTGACGAACAGAAGAGAGGGACCCATCAGCAGCAATGAGCAGATCCACCATAGATTCTATAATTTCATCAGTTTGAAGAACTTTCATCTTCAACGTGATTGAAGACTTGTCATCAGCAATCTGAAATGAGAGGAATAGATGACCCCACAAGAAAACATGCGGTGGCAGTGCAGCATGAAGAAGGGCATGCAGATCAGCCCAGTGTGCTGCTCTGAAGTTGAAGTTCTCATCTCTTGCTAATGTCCAGCTGATCTTCTTCTCTCCATCTGTTGCTTGGTTCTTCATGAGCCAGAAACAAAAAGGAGCATTTTTCAATTTCACACCACAGAACAATTATGGTGAAACTAAGAAAATTTCCGGTTTCTGTTATTATGTTGTGAGAAGCATTCCTGAAATGGAACAAAATATTGCACCAAGGTGAAAATATTTTAAGGAGAAACCCAAACGCAACATTGTCCAAAGTTACTAAAGATCAACAAGCATTAACAGGCTTCCTAAAATCTAATTATGTTAGTTATGATTCAATACATTTTGATTTCAATCTAACATTGACCAGATGGGATACAAACCCATCATCAACAAGAACCAACTTGATCTAATAGCACTCCACTTTGCCAAACCACTAAATGCCCCCAGACATTTGCTATGAAATTATAAGTGTAATATGTTGAGACAACCTGATATATGAGCATAGTTACCATATTCGTGACATACTGCAGTATCATATGCACAATTTGGTATATTATATATAGAAAAGTTGCATTTCCATAGAAGGTTATAATTCGAACTACGATGTAGATGTGGTACATGGTAAGATATGCACGGTTTAGGGATCAGGTAAGTGATTGCATTAGGATTCCATCTTGTGAGACCTCTTGGACAGAGATATTGCATGGATGCGGAACTATGCCTTTTTCAAATATTTAAGGCAGTCAGGGTGCAGGCTCTTTACTACAGGAAACAACTTGATTTAATCACAATGTACCTTGGGCATCTGCTGATCACATCCAAAAAATTTTCAGACTTACCCAAAACTATTTTACCCCAAACATGAAGGGAAGAGAGAAAGGAGGGGGAGCTAATGAATTAATGATAGTTGAATTATGTGCACCAGAAAAAAAATGGTCGTTGCATTGTTAAATTTGAACCCAAATAAATTCTTTCGTGCTCACATCATAAGAGCTGAAACTTTAAAAAGGTTCAGACAGTTCGAAAGGTGTTTTGTTAAACAAAAACCACCCCCAAAAACAAGAGGCTAGAGAAAGAGAAAAAACTCGAATTGACTAAATGGTCAACCTGTAAAACAAAATACTTCATTTTTTTGATAGAGAATTTCCACCCCACCCATGTGTTCCTACCATTGGTGAAATTATTGGCCGAAATGATATGTATCAGTCGATACATAAGGGCCCTCCGATACTAATATTTTACAATACCGTGACAATATTGTAATATGCGTCTATATTTAATATTTAAAATATCAACTGATATGACTGATATTTAGTCGATATATCGGCCACTATAGCCTTATTAACTTACGATTTTCAGATTTTTTTTTCGTTTAATATATTTGATACCGATATATATTATCCAATATATCTAATACTGATATGATCACAATCGATACAAATACTGATATTTTCATCTATGGTTCCTACTCTATATCATATCTTATTCCTTTCATTCATTTTAATTGAAAAAATAATTGAAAAATAAAACAAGTACAAAAATTAGTAATAAAATCCAACAGAGACTAGTACGATTCTGAAAACATCAGTTAAAGAAAATGTGACCCGAAAACTCTGCTCAAGTATTCTATTGATGTTAAAAATTATATAAAAATACATGCTGGAGTCTTTTCTCACTATCATTTGGACAATTAACATTTCACTATCATCTGGACAATTGAGATTTCAAGTAAGACCTTCAACTCTATTTCAGTTACACAGCGAGGGTTCTTTCATTGTTAATATGGTAATAATATATTAAAATGTTAGTACATTATAGTTTAATATTTGGTTTCCAAATCTATAATTATTTATTTCCATATTTTCCTGTAAATTCACAGCTCTAAAACTCCATGACTTGTGCTTCTGCTTCTGCCATGCTGTTCCCAGAGGTCAGCCTCTTTTTTTTGCATTCATCTCCATCTCTAGCTCAGTTCGTGTGATGATTCTATTTGGGCACTTTAGATCTTTGCCTTGCTTAGAGATCTTGATCATATTCATGCCGTTTTCCACTTCCTCAATTTCAAATCTTGATGTATAACTCATGTATTGTGGAATTCTCAGTTCAATGGCCATTAATCATCATCCTGCATGTGGCCACAGTAATTCCTTTTTTTTCCTCGTATGTATACTATTGTTGAATCATAGCTGTCAATTTTTTGGTTATCGCACTGTACAAGGTGCCGTTTCAACACCTTGCAGAGGAAGACAATCAGTTATGACTAAGGCTCTGTTTGGCCTTTTTCCTCTCCAAATTCGTGTCTTTTGCTTTTGACAGGAGTGAAACGGCTTACTCTTGGTGGTTGAAAAGATGGCTCTATGCCCTTGGTCATTGAAAAAGATGGCTCCTTGCCCTGACTGTTGAAATGGACGATTCCTTGCCATGATCGTTAAGATAGACAACTCTATGCTTTGGTCATTAAAATAGACAGAACTATACCTCGGTCTTTACAGTAGACGAATCTCTACCCGATCCTTGAAAGGATGGATACTTACCATGATCATTGAAAAAAACAACTCTCTGCCTCGGTCGTTGAAAAGATGGTTCTTTGCCTTGATCATTGAAACAGGCAGCTCTCAACCTCAGTCATTGAAATAGACAAATCTATGGCCAATCGTTAAAAAAGATGCTTCCTTGCCTCATTTGTTGAAAAAATACAAACCCCTACCCTATATGACAATGCCATCCTTGTTCAGCATTTTGTTGTTCCGCCAACATGGTGGTGGTGAATTCTTATCTGTTCATCCCTTCATTGATGCATCAGCAATTTGCGGTCCTTGTTCTGTTTTCTAATTGGTAGCTTGTTAGTTTTATCCCTATTATATCTTCAGTCGACAACCAGCATGTGCATTCATGACTTGTTTTCTAAACTTAAGGTTGTATCTACTCTATCTCCTTGAGTCTAAGGGGGATATTAATATACAAAAAGTATATTAATATGTTAATATACTACTACATAATATTCAGTTTTCAGATATGTAATTATTTATTTTTGCATTTTCTTAGCTTTGTAAGGGACATTTATTTCTTTATATATTATAGTCGGGGGTATTCTATAAATATCCCTCATTGTATATATTAACTGTAACACATTCAATGCACACATATCACATAAGGAACTTCAATAACAAAAAAAGCTTCGAGTGCATGAGCACATACAAGGTATATCCAAACACACTGCATTAGGAATCAAACAGCAACCGTGGACCAAACCTGCCACCCGAAGCACCCTCAGTAATGGCGTTAACTGTGCTCAAGTTACAACGAAGTTAAATTGATCAACGGACTCACTACTACGTTTTTAAGCTCTTCAACACGGTAGATAGTGGGCAAAGTTGTCAAACCTAGAGGTCACAAATTGAAACAATAAAAACCGATCCTCCTTGAACCCCGATAATACGATGGGTTCATGCAATCAGCCGCGCTTTCCGGATGAAAGACAAAGAAAATATAAAAGTACAGCTGCAAATGAGATCAAAAGAAAGGGTAACCTGATCAATTGTGAGTGGAACGGTGGCGTTGTGAAGGAGATCCGGTTGCGGGAGCCATGATTGAATAATGGAGCAAGAGAGAGGGTCGAGGCCGAGTCCGGCGCCGGTGGGGCTTCCGGAAGGAGGAGCCAATGATTTCTCCAGCACCACAACCTCCCATCCGCGGCCAATCAGCGCAAGCGCGGAGCACACCCCAGCTATGCTTCCTCCCACCACCGCCGCCTTGGGAAGACGCCGCTGTTCCTCACCACCCATCGTTCAATTTCACATCTCAACTCCTCCTCAATCGTCTCTGCATTTTGAGAGAAGCAGCCATTATTATTAGATGACTCTGCAGATCCACATGTTCGACATATCTCCCCTGATCCAAATTGATAAATTCGGTTTGATTCGCACTTACGGGCGGTCGATTAGATAAAATAAAAGTAGAATAAGTATTAGAATGGATAATTTTTTAATGAGACTAGATTTTTTTTTAATGTAAATACTAATTATATAAAAATATTTGTAGTCAAAATATATAAATAATTAATACTAAAAAAGTGACGTTATTTCTCCATAAAGCTCAAGGAATAAATCCACAAATTAAAAAAAAATATTAAAAATTAAACAATCATAAATAAAAAATTGCACTGCACTAAAAAAAAAATATAAATAAAAAAAAGTAGGTATTGGTTTATTTATAATTAAACCAATATTTTTTTTTTACAAAACTAAATTTATTAATTGACCCCAACAACTCACTTATAACGATAAAATTAGCAGATTTTTTTTATCTTTTATCAAAATTTAAAAATATATATATTTGTTCTATATTTTTTCTGTTAAAAAATAAAACTACAAAAGCATTACATTTTGTATGAATTTAGCAACCATTACAGAAACGGGCACCCGAATGACAGATCTTATGATGGAAATCTCATCAAAGAAACTTCTATTCGAATTACGCATGAGGTAGGCTGCATAAAGATCTTGGCTGTTGGAGACGATAGTGGTGGCGGAGGGCTGGTGAGTAGGAGTATGATTCAAATCTTATGATGGCAATCCCGCCAGAGAAACTTCTACATGGATAACATTAGAGGTAGGTTGCATAAAGATCCTGGCCGGTGGTGGTGGAGGTCTGGTGAAGAGTATGACGCAACAAAAAGAACGGAGTGAGACGTAAATGCTGGAGTATGGCATTCATATGCCAGTCTCGCCGTAGTTTGACGATAGCCGTTCTCCATTATCGGTGTTGGCACGTGATTTCGGCTGGGAAAAGGCCCCAGGTTTATGTATGCACTAGTGGAGCTCAAGTGACGAATTAGATGAATGTGGTTGCTCGAGTAGCTTACGATAAGCACTAGGCGGGTAGATTGACAAAACCTCTGTGATCGATACACGCATGGCTGAATATTCCAGCGGCAGACTAGTTCAAAATGTTCTATGCCCTTGATGCACACCCGGCCGATGCTCGAGCACAACAAAAATTCATAAAAGCCCAATGCAAAAATCAGGTTAAAACATTCAAAACACAGGCGAAAACAGAGTGATGCAGAGAAGACAAGAAGGGGGAAAGCGGGAGGCCGCCTTGCTTGAAGATTTTTGTGGCCTGATTTCAGCCATTGTTTGGTTTGTTTTTATGGCTTCAACCTTCCTTTATACCTCTCGCTGTGATAGCTTCTCGTACAGTCTCTTGTGTTGAGGTTTAATGGTTGTGCTACGTCTAATGCCTCTAGAGAAGAACCCACATAGAACACCCATTCATTATTGACATAAGCAAAAATTTACACTAACTCAGGTTTCATGTTTTCTTTTTATTTAATATTAAAACAATTTTTCACGTAAAATCTTAATATTTTTATAATTTGCTATAACTACTTTCTTTTCTAAATATTTGAAGTCAGTAGTATTGCATATCTTATTGAAATTTTCTCTATATTTTGAATAGTGAAGCCATTATTATTATTTTTTTAGATTGAAAGTTTCAGTAAATTGCTTCCAAAGTCACTTGATTTTAGGGTATCCATAACCACCTACTTCCATCATAAATGATAATCATCAGCTTAAGTATTTTGATGAAAATTGCCTACAAAGTAGGCTCTTGTTTTGGATCCTTAAGGCAGTAAGATTAATTGCAGCAACTGGTATTAATATTAACAGCAAGGAGTCAGCATCAGTCTTTAAAGTATTTTTTCATTTGATCTTTGTATGAGTATATTTATATATGGTAGATGAATTTTTTATCATGGTCAGTTTACCCACTTGAGTTCACACGACTGATGGAAAAGCTGGAGCTGGCTCCACCAATAACAAAGAACTGAACCAAAGCAATACTTTGCATATTATACATGCACCTACTAGTTTACAGGCACACTGTTTCATCCTATGGACACATATTAAAGACGCCGGATTTCTAAATATATACAAGATTACAGGTATGATCAACAAATATCATATGCTTCGAGGAGGGTGCGCAACCAAATACCTAGGAGAGTTCTTCAGTACGCGACACCACCTGAAAAGCTATCTCCATCGGCAAGTAGACTCTCTGTCAGCCAGTAACCATCCCAGCAGCCACCAAGCCTCTGCTCATAAATCAGTCCATCAAACATGTAAATGCCTAACTCCCATTTTGACAATTTATGTAAAAAGAATACTTCTAATTTTCCGGTATCACTCAAAGAATTCAGACTGAAAAAAAAAAAGAGAGAGATTTGTGCCTTCGCCCTGTTCAAGCTAAAAAATGACGCATCTAATAACCAATGAAGGGCAAATGCTTAGCCCTCCTGCATTCTGTTCACAAAACATGTATCTAGGGGCAGGTCCGGTGCATAAGAAGCGGGGTCTATTGACCCCACAATAACTTTTTTTAATAAATAGAAAGATATTAGATACAAATATAAGAATAATTTAACTGAAAATTTTAATTGATTCCACTGAATTTTTTTATTGGCCCTACTAATTTTTTTTGTTGACCACTATAGCTTACTCATCTTTCTCAGTGTCAAGTCAATTTTCACTATCTTTCATACGAAAACAACAATAATGTTTTAAATTTATTATGTTAAAAACTACCGAAAATATATAAGTATCGATTTTTTACGATAATTTCTGTTATGTTGATCCCACTTGAAAAGAAATCCTGGATCTAACCCTGCATGTATCTGGAAGGAAAAATTTTGAGCTCTTCTTAGTATAGATGAAGAAGATACATTTGTTCCAAGTCCAGATTGAAATAAGAGCATCAGATGGTATGATTGTTTTCCAACGGGGTCAATACAGAAAGCGATTTTATGAAAACACAAATATGTTGGTAAAAATGTTATTGTTGTTGGTAAAAACATGGTGAAAATTAACTAATCTCAGAGAGATTGAAAGGCCACAATGGTCAATGAATGAATTGAGTAGGGTTAGTAAAAAATATTAGGTAGGATCAATAAAAATTTTAGTTCAATTATTAATACTATTTATATTTAATTTCTTTTTATTTATAAGTTTTTTTTTTCCCAGTGAAGTCAACAGACCCTACTAACCAAAAGCTAGATCTGCCACTGTATCTAAAGCGCACATATTGTTTAGGACAAAGACCTGTTACTACGCTCCTATGAATAATATAATGAAAAATAAACAAATGGCAATGACACTTGCATGGATAACTCATAGCCAAAAGAAGTAAGCAAACCTGAACCATTGTGAATTCAAATATCCCTTCCTCATCTGGCCGGGTTCCCTGGATCCACACCTGCTGCTTGAATCGATTCTGTACCACAAAATAGACAAGGATTTCATGAGGACCGAAATAACCAAAATGAAATTATTAAATCCTAAACTAATCTACTATTGGAAGGACAAAATCACCTACCTCTTTAACCCATAAGTTACTCAAGATTTTCCTTTCCTTGTGACCAAGTAAAACTCGATAGCTTGAATGGTGAAAAATCCGTCTAAAACGCTCGAACTGGGAGACAAGCCAGCGAGATGGAGTTAACACAAACGAGTATCATAAGTTATGACAGTAACGTGCATCGTGATTTACAGACCTGCCCCAAATCAAAGAAGGGTCCAAAATAAGTAGACCTCTCAAAGGGGTCAAATCCAGCAAACTGCCAAAAGCAATAGAGTGGTCATTCATTCTTCTATCAAGGCAATAGAAAACACACCAGGATTGCATCAGAATTCGGGATGTGGTTGGTCAGAAAACACACCCTATACATAACCTCGATCCCATAATCTTGATGTGGTTGGTCATTGTCCTTCAGTGCATCAAGCTGGTATCTAACTGCTTCTTCTGCACTAAACTATAACAATAGATTAAACTAGATTTGTATTAGTAACTAAAGTGGCAGATGGATATCTATCATTGGTCAGAAAATTACATTTAGTCTTGGACCAAAAGGCCTCTTCCCGTGAGATTCAAGCCTGCATATGGAGAGAAGCAACATTTATCAGGACGTCCAAGAGTAGAAGTGGTCATAAAAATACAATCCAGTTTTATATTAGTATGGCGACCCTTAGCAGAAAAAAAATCAAACCTGCAGGCTAAGAAAAAAAGGGCATCCCGGTGCACTTTCCGCTATGTGTGCAGCTACAGGAAGAGTCAAATTATTTTCTGATTTATTGTACATTGTCTTACCTTGAATTATACAAGAAAGGTGTTTCTATGACTGGAACTTGTGATTGTCATGTCACATGGCGACAACTCCGCCGTTGAGCAAAGCAAAGACTTGATTTAAAACATCCAGAAAACAGATGTTAATTGTCAAACCGTGTCCAACATAATGGAAGAAGTCTACCAAATTAAGCATGCATTGGACACTGCCGCTCGATCTATATCCACCAGTTATTTTTAGTTTTGCATTTGTTATCTTATTGTACCAAGTGATAATTTGTGACGGCATATTTATTCTTCGAAATGCCAGCCAGATAGTATGATGCATATTTATCTTATTATCCATTTATTTGTTCCCCATACTAGGGTAAGTGAAGGCTTCTCATCAGTTGGCATGAAGTGCATAAAATTACCCTGGACATACCCAAGGGGAAGGCCAATCAAAGAGATTTTGAAGCTAGCCTTTTTCTTTTACTTCTGGGGGCGGGTGTGGTAAGATGAGGAGTAGCCTTAGCGAGAATTAAACTCAGGTAAATTCGCTTAGGTAAGATGGAATTCATCTGTTTCATCTTGTCCAGAACACCATCATCTGAGAAACAATTTATTATTAGAAAGTATGATCAAACCAGCCTTAACAATCCAATGTAGTAAAACCTACTACACAAGTTTCAGTTTAGACCCCCAAGAATAATTGAAAGACATAGCATTAGCCCTACAGTCAAATAGCTGCAATACATCATTACCTTCACGTAAATCCTTGAGCAGGTTGCTTCTGTGACAGCCAGTTTGGGAAGTTTGAGAGAGGGGGAAGGGAGAGAATGTACAAATGAGAAAGGGAGGTGGATATATTCATCTTGTTTGAAAGTTTTAAGCCTTCTTTGGGGAGGAAGAGAGGAGAATTTAGAGGAGAGGAGAGCATTCCCCCTGTTAATTTTTGTTTACTATCTTAAAGCAAGTGAAGGGGAATAAGGGTTTAACAGTTCATCCCCATATACTCCCTTTTTCCTCAATTTTGTCCACCTCCCATCCCCCTTCCAATTGGAAGTGAATGAATTTTTTAAAAGAAGTCTTGTGTTTCCATATTTAGCTTGCATAAGATATATCATGGGTCCACTCCAACACGTTAGAGCTAAGAAGCATGGGCACTAACCCAAGAAACAAACACCACATGACAATATGCTATTTTTTTAGAGATAAGAATACGACATGTTGGGACATATTAACTAAAATCATAGATTAATATTTTTAATTGATGATTGATATTAATTTACACTAAATTAGCAATATATATGCATGTTTTTTATAATCCCAAAACAATCATAGGAAAGCACACCATTGAAATAAGATAATTGAGTTATGCTATAATATCTTTAACAAATTATTATAATATAATAATAATAATGATATAATTTAATAAGCTAAGAAAAAATTAAAAATAGCAAATATTTTTACATCAATCAATATCTACAATTTATCTTTATCAATTGGCACTTTATAATCATCAAAAAGTAACAAATATAAGCTAAAATCTCAAACAAAAATGCGCCCCAAGTGTGTTCAAAACATTTCTGAATGCGTCAAAAAAAAACACACACACACACACACAAAGACAAAACACGTGGTATCCTTTTTATCCCCAGTAGTTGAGCGTTCACAGACTTAATAATGGATTACCTGATGGTTCTACAACAGAACAAAAAAAAAAAAAAACAACCAAGCACCTTAGGTATTTTGTCCTCAAGTCGATCAAAAGGAAAACAATAATAAAGCCTTAAATTTACTGAGTGATGTTGGGTTTAATAACTTATTTCTTTCATTTCATTTGATTTAATTCAATATTTTCAAAAGGTAGAAATAATTGAAATTTATTTTTGAGAAACTTATACCAAGTTGTCATAAATCTTCCTTTTCATTTCTTCCTCCGGCAAATTAAAATTTCTTCACAAATATTTCATTTGACCTATGTTTTAAATGCCAAATTTGGGACTTGGGTAGTTTCTTATCATCTTCCCTAAAATAACCCAAATTTGGGAGAAGGATAAAAGGTTAAGCTTGGGAATGAATGTCGTAAACCACTCCCATATACTTCCATTCCCCTTACGATAAAGGAGGAAACAGAAAAGGTTAAAACAATTTTGCCGTCCCTTTTCTTTCCTTGCCACCCTATTCTTCTCCTCCCAAACAAGCCATAAATCTATAGCTCATTCTCCATCACTCCAAGTCAGACGCAATTTCACGAGGGTTGTGACAAGCATGAATTCGGGCCTTTGAATCGAAATTACGCGGAAGTGAGAAGTTTCCAGTTTATGCTTTTAGAGAAATGATAGCCTATATAATTTGAGTTCGAGATAGCTGAATCAAATTGCAACTCTCAAAAATACGTCAACGCATATAACAAGTAGAACAAAAAAAGTTCTATTCAGACTAGTCCTTCGGAGGGAGAGAGATAAGGACTGAGAATACCAATCCGCCGACAAGAAATCAGGGACATCGGCTGAAGCTCTGACGCGGGTGGCGAAGCTGACCAGTTTTCTCCCCTTGAATGATTCGGAGAAGATATGCACAGACTGAGGAACCGTTAACGACGAGCTAAACGACATCGTACCGTATACTTCTCCTGTAACAGTATATTCGACCACCCCGACTATGCCAGGGAGCGATGGATTACGAAGTAGTTCTTTTGCTCTGAAAACGAAGCTACCACCAAGGGATGGACCTTTTTATTATTATTATTTTAATTTTAATTATTAATATTTAAATAAATAATTATAATTTAATTATTTTTTAAAATATAAAAAAATTAATTATTGAATTATAATTATTTATTTTAAATTAAATAATTAAAATATAAAAAAATAAACTTTTTATCTCTTTAGGGACGGAGCCACCTCGGATTCGGGGGTACTTCTCCTCATCTGAGCCGTCGGATGTAAAATTCAACGGTTCACGCGTGTTGGATGGATAATATAACGTATACCGTCCGATTATAAATTTAATCGGACGGTCCACACGCATTTACTTTAAAACACGTGAGCTGTCGGATTTAAGAGAAGGTCGGTCCTTCTCCACAGAGGAGAAAGACGTCCCCCCAATCCGAGCCACCCCAACCCACATATTGGAAACTGCTCAACAAAGTTTACTACTTATATATATATATATATATTTATTTAAATGTGTTCAATAATTTATTTCAAGGTTTTGTTATATTACTCTTACTTTTAGTACAAAATTTATCATGTATAATTTTAAAATTAAATTAATGATATTTCAGATTGTAAAAAATTTCATTTTAAATTTTTCTGCGGATAATGATTTAGTTAGTTCTTAAATAAAATAAATTTAAAATTGAATAAAACAAGACTAAAATTAAGAAAATAAAATTTTAAAAATAAAAGAATAGAAGATCTTATTATAAGTACCAAAAATAATTGAAAGCCTTCACTTAGTAGGATGAACAAGGATGAAAGGAGAAAGAATGCTTCCATTGAGAGATGACGCCCCACCGGATCCGATGGCATAAGACAGATGAAAAATTAAAAGATACTAAATTTAATTAAAATTATATTCGAGTCAGACTCAAATTAAATTTAAATAAAAATATGTAACTATTAGGTTGAACCGTGCTGATACATCCTAGTCGTCCATTGCCCGTGATCCACACTAGATTAATTTGGGACATTTTAATGATATTTCATATTTTTGAATATTTTTTATTTGTAGTTCATATTACATAAAAAATACATAAAGATATAAAACATTTCTAAAAATATAATATCTATATTAAAATTTCATTTAGACATATATTCAAATAAAAATATTTATATAAAAATTATTAATTATATAAAATATAATATATTAAAATAATTTTTTAAACTTAATATTTATTTAAAATCAAAAAAATATTTTAAAAAAAACTTATAATATGGGTCAGGCCAAACCAATCACTTTTACCTATGACCGACTCAAAAAAAATTAATCTGGCTCAACTTTTTATCATGTTTATCCATAATATTGATATGGATTATTTAAACCTTATAAAATTTTGAGTTGATCATACGGGACTGGTCAGGCTGCCCGATTTTGATCATGTCTAAATTGTGCACTCAAAAATGCCATCAACCTAATAATACCAACGGTTTTATAGAATGACTGAATGGACACTTACCACAAAATTATACATAAGAAAATCATTCGGTAAACATAAAGTCAAAAGGATTCATTTACCCTAAGAAGAAAAACATTATTTATATACTCAATTATATATCAAATTGTATCAAAATTATTAAAAGTAGTATGAATCCTACCCTATTTTAAATTTTACTCTTATAATTTTCTCTCTTTCTACACCAAAAATAATAATTTTGATTTAAATAAATGTATAAATAATATTAATTATATGAGAATACATGAACTAGAAGTCACATCTCCGATGGAAACCCTAGACACATAAGGAAATCCTAGCTTCCAACAATGGAAGAAGGCCAGGCAACATTGAACCCCACCACGATGATGAGAAACAGACTGCACACTAGGCCACCCTTCATTGACTTAATTAAAAAACACAACATCATTACAGTCATTTTATAATGTTAGGTTTTAGATTATCCTTGTGAGTCTCATGCCCATTTGATGTGCCATATAGTAGTTCGATCAATATTTATGCAGGCATATGCTCGAGCGAAGGATTTCAATGACATAAAAGATCAGTGCATGTGCTTAGATTGGATAGAAAAGGAGTGCTTGATGTGTGTTGAATGGCATGCGTACATGGTGCATGAGTGCTGGGGCATTTTTTTCCTTTGGCATTTGAATGCCAATGGCAGGCATAAATACACATGATCTAATTTAGGGAGAGCCATTTTACACCAAGGGGAGCTGACTTTAAGAGATGAAGGGGAAGCTTTTGGCATCCATTTAAGGCCCGATTCGTATTCTATCATTCACCAAGTTCAGGTACATCATTTTATTTTTGATTGTAGAATATATTATGGGTTAGTGATTTCTTTTCTTATTGTACTTGCTATTGTTCGGTTGCTAAGATGTTAGGGTTAGCATTAATCGTTACTTTACATGTGTTGTAGTTGTAAAAAAATTCACACAGAGAGGGTTTTTTGCAACCAAATTATAAAATCTAGTAAAGATATTTTGGATACAATGTCCTGTGATAGAGTTTTCCAATAAAATTACTTGTACAACTTGCATACTTTGTTGCATATTATATTAATTGTTCCTCATGTTTGATCGGAAGGAAATGGTGGTTGACGGTGTCGAGGGATTTGAATTCTGTTCTGCTGTATGAATCCCTGGGAACGCAATCCAGCAACAATCACACAGAAAACCAACACAGTTGGGGCAACTTCAATTGTCTGTTTAGGCGGTTTGCCTACCTTCACAGCACACATGGTTCCATCACCAACCAAACTTCAGTCAGCAGCAGTGGGTCAGGGAAAGGGATGAGTCATTCTGAACGCCTTACAGAACAAAGATACGGCCCTCGTCAGTAAATACTGCTTTCAGCAGCAAGAAAAGAAGGAAAGCAGATAAAAAGGCTGCTGGCAGGGGAGAGGAGAAATGATGTAAGAAGATAGGGCTGCTGGGCACTACTACCAAGGAGAAGAAAAAAAAAGAAGTTTCTGTGGGTTGGAATCACTTGTTTGCAGTTTTGATTTGTATTAGCTACGCAGTCTTCAGATTTTGCATGATTCCAGTCTCTCAGTTCTCAGCTTGCATGATTTGTGTAATCTTTTGATTTGTTTTTTCTGTGTTTCATTTTAAAGAATGCACCTTTCAATCAATTACTGTTATTTATTTTCACCCATGACGTTCTTGCTTTGAATTGGGGTGAGCCATTTGAAGAAGATCGAGCGTTGAGATTGTAAACTCGTAAGTTAATATAGACTATGTTCAGACCGACACAAAAATCACAGCCACTACTACTATTTGAAGAGAATTCGTATAAACTCGACAATATGCCATATTGGGAACATTGTCAATCGATAATATCGACTATATATGGCGTCATTATAAATTACCGGTGTTATTAATTGGAACAAATTGGTTAAAGCCCTGTATCATTAATTTTTTGATTTTGAGCAATTACTGAAACCTTTTCACAATTTCTTATCGGGTTTGAATTAACAAGATACCGACTTACTGCAAAAATTACAGCATAACATCATGCACGGTAAAAGTTGACACAATGGTTTAGTTTAGAGTTCCATTTCTACTTGAGCTCACCGGTAAGGAGCCTTTTTACAGTTGCTCTCTTCCCTGCATGAGGATGCAAATTAGTTCATGGAGAAGCACGTCACTAACACAAACCCAGAATGGCACCAATAACATATCAGAGGGAGAGATCAATTGAAGCAGCACGTAAATAGACCAACTCTCAGCACCAAACAAATTTTGCAGGGCCACAAAACCCATTCACAGCCACCATTGAAAACTGAGAAATTCGAAATCTTTCAAGAAAGCGCAAGTCCAAGATCCATACATAAATTCAAAAAGCCACAAAGACAATCATATCCTATATTCACGCAGCTTCATGCAAAGATCAAGTGCAC
>JAOVVI020005604.1:0-16336 GCA_028571085.2 Nepenthes alata
TATGATTATTTTTATACAAATATAATATTTTAAATACACTAAAAATAAAAAATATCTATAAACCAGCTTGAATCGATCGAATTTGGCTAGAAACTTGATGGGTACAATATAACCGACCCAAGAAAAAACTACTCAAACGGTTTTATCTTATCAATGTGGTTATCACGGGTAGTTTTTAACCGGTGGTTATTATGAAAAAAAATAACCACCTCTGCCTATATAATGGTCCTCATTCCAATGAGAAGAAGAAGGAAGGAAACGGGAGATAATTGCAAGGAAAACCTTCGAAAACCTCCGGAAATGGAGATTAGAGAAATGGCCAGAGAGGGAAGGAGGCTAGCCCTCCATCATCCCAAGGGGCCAAGACAATTTCTGAGATGCCAATCCAAATTATCTCCATCTCCCTCCAAGAGATTCCCCTCATGTGATATCCCTCCTGAGGCATACCTTTAAACCGTTCATCGGTTGAACACAACAAAATACTCCACCGACCAAATATATATAATCCATTTATCTTTCTATATTATTGGAAAGACTTCTAACTTAAGCGTCGAAGGGTTTACGGTGAGAATAATTCCCGCCGACCTCTGACCATTAATTTTCAGTTGTGTTGTACGGGACTCAAATTCAAGACTATGGAGACGGATCCGCGTCAGATTAACAAACAAGAAAATCCGATTTGTGGCCCATGATCCGTAGGACAATTCAAATTTCTGGTACGCAACAAAACTGAATCATCCGATTTATCCTGAATCGGCCATGCAAAAAAAGCATCATAAATATCATCATAAATAAAATATTCACTATAACTATTATCTCTTTAAAATGATATAATATAAATATTTATAAAATCAGAACTCTTAAAAATACAGTTTTGATAAAATATCTAAAAATAAGGTTTTGTAATATATTATTATGAAGCTTTTAGGCTCATTGATTATCTTGATCTAAAATCTCAACAATAAATGTACTATTTCTTCTAACTCGATATTGATATAATTTATTTTAGAGTTAAGAAAATATAAGGGTGAACTAAATATTTAACATGTGAATATAATTAATAATATTATAAGATAATAAAACATATTGGATAATAACTTTAAATATTGTAAAATTAATAACAATATATGATAAATTAATAATTATCCAAAATTTAATGTCATATAATAATCACAACTCCAAAGCTTTATAGCAATTGAATATTAGAAATATAACGGTAATTCCATCAAAGTTAAATAACGATAAGAATATAGATTTGATAAAACCTATCAATTACTCAATTACGCGTACATTTCAAACCTAATATTTATCGATATTTTAACGCATGTTGTTTATATGACTGTAATCATCGCTCCAAATGACCTCAACTTTTCACGATATGAAAATTACTATCAAACAATTATAAATTATTACAGGTTTCGTATTTCTTAATACTGTAATATTTTTATATTATTTTTTTTATCTTTATTATAAATAACTAAGAAAACTATAAAAGCGAACTAAGTCAACGTCAAGAAATAATTGCCAGTAATATCAAAAATAATCCAAGATTAACTAAATATACGACAGACCTATAAAATTTTACATTATCTTTATCTGACACACTAGTCTGTTAATTACATTTCAAGGCCATTAAAAAATATATTTTATTTTATCATCATTAAATAAAACCTACGAATTTCAATTCAGTCAACTATGTTTGAGAAGTCAAAACCGAGACCCGGCAACATAATACTAAACTACATGTTATATAATTTAAGAGTAATAATCACGAAGATAAAAATGTATCAATTTAAGATATAAATAAATGGGTTAAAAATCGTTCATCACTACGATCAAAATTGAAATTATAGATTTTAATGTTCGTCGAAATAATTTTGGTACTAAATTATCGGCAAATCAAAAATTAAAATTATGTTCCGTCAATAAAGAATTATACTACACATAATGTAGTATAGAAAAAGGTAATTTATTTGTATAAATATATTTATATAAATTATAATGATTAGCTTGAAAATCAAGATCTTTCTCCATTAAGATGATTGATAAATGTGGATATTGCCGCAGGGATTAAAAAGAAAAAAAGAGGGAATTGTTTTTTTTTTTTTTTTTAAATTAAACTAATTTAATTAACTTTTATAATAATAATTATACCCACACAAATATCTAAACATATATTATTATTAAATTATTTTTTCATTATTATTATAAATTTAATACATTTAGTGATTAATAATATATTAATTATCCTTATTAATAATTATATCGGATAAATAGTACAATAAATTTGGATAGAAATACTAGGATGTTACATTTAATCTGAGTGATCGAATTTGATTTTATTTAATCTAATTTAGTAATTATAAATTTTTATTTAAATTCACTTTATAAATGATTCAAATTTTATTTTGATAAGATTTTAATTGTTTTTAACTATTTTATTTTATGCGATATTTTATTTATTTTTTTGCAATTAAAAGGTCAAATAAAAATAAATAAACGGTTAAATGGCACATTATTTACTAATATTTAAAAAATATTAAAAAATATCCTTGACAAATTTTTTTGAATATGAAATAAATATAAATTTAAGCATTAAATATTGTATTGACGAAATTAAAAAAAGGGAGTTGCAAAAATGAAAGGTAAAGTAAAACCTTTTTTGAAAAATATAGAAGGATTATAGCAAAAATATATTCAAAATTTTTAATATTTAATATTTACAATATATTTTTTATATTTATCAATATTCTTGAAGAGAGAAAAATAAGCCAATATTAAGTTTTTTTAATAGTCAATGGAAATTTATGCTTGACCTTTAAAAAAATATATTTAAATATTAGTAATAAGTTAGTAAATGTGATCAGTTGAAGGAAACAAAATATATTTTAAAACTTATTTAAATATAATTGTTTTGCTATTTTTATAATTCATATAAACCCTTCATATAAACATATTTTTTTTAAAAAATTATATCAACGGTAAAGATAAAAATTTAACATAATATTTATAAAATAATATAAAAATATTTATTTTTAATTTTGAAAAACAAATAATATGATGCAAAATATAAATCTTAAGAGAGAAGAATATATATATTTTAATTTTCTTACAAATATTATTTTATATTTTATTTTTATGTTAAAGGTATTTTTTTTATAAAAATTAATTACTAAATTATAAATGAATTAAATATAAAAATATTCCACTTTACTTTTTCATATATTTGTTGATAGAAAACGGGAAAAACCCTGTACAGGGCATATAAGACGATGACGATCGCCGAATCGGGTCTCTTAGGGCTAAGAGCGAGAGATTCAGATCATCGATCGTTCCGCCACCACTGTTTCTTCTTCAACTGGCATCTCCTTCTACTCTTTATTCCTGGACTTGCAGAGAAACGACGAGAACAATATTTGGAGAGAGGATAGAGAGAGGAAGGGGAGATGTTGGACATAAATCTCTTCAGAGAAGACAAGGGCGGCAACCCTGAAATCATCCGCGAGTCTCAGCGCCGTCGCTTTGCCAACGTCGAAATCGTCGATGAGATCATCCGCCTTGATCAAGAATGGCGCAGACGTAATCGTTTTTTCATGCTTCAATTACTTCTCGTTACTGAGCTTTCTGTAGGGTTTTTTCTTCTGTCCTCTCTCTGAGCTTGGAAACATAGAAAAGATGGGAATTTGGTCAGAAAAGTAACCTTTTATTCAATGCAGTTGATGTATATGTGTGCCATTATGTTTTAATCGTCTTTCCTGCCCCATATATCTATTTTAACTGTAAGATTATTGCAGCATAATATGAAAGGGCGGGGGAGCTCAATACTAATTTCAAATTTTTGATTGGAATTTTTTTTTCTTTTGCAAATTTATCTGGAACTTTCATTTTGAGCTCAAAATTTTAAACTATGGAAATCCTCGTATTATAGGCATGTGAAGAAAATAAAATAAAAGATCACATATTGAATGTGATAATAGATAGGACTTGATGAATAAATTTGTAAAAATATAGTTATTAATCAAAATAAGTAAAACTGCCGAAAATTAAGTCAACAATGTTAGGTTTTAGCTCCTTTTTTTTTTTTTTTTTTTGGCTTCAAGAATTTTGTCACTGATTTCTTATTGAATTGCCAGTTCAATTCGAGCTTGAGAGCTTCCGCAGGGACTTGAATAAGATCGCAAAAGAAGTTGGCCGGTTAAAAATCGTAAGTACTTGACTTCAGTCTCAACTATACTGAATTTTATTGAAATGATTTTGATATTTTGGTGGGGCATTGTGAAGGCGGGGCAGGATGCAACTGAAATGATAAAGAGCACCGAGGAAACCAAGGAATTGATGACTGAAAAACAAGCTAAAGTTGATGAAGTTTTTGCTGCATTGAATGCTAAACTGGAAGTAGTTGGAAATCTTGTGCATGATTCTGTTCCTGTCAGTGGCGATGAGGTAGGCTGTTTGATATTACGGATGAAAGCAAATGTCTGCATCTATTTGTATTTCCTTTTAAAGTGAGTTTCTTTTTAGCATTATGGAGATTACAAACATTGTTGAAAAACTTCACTATGATACTTCAGATTACCTCTTGCTTAAGCAAAGATTACACCGTAATGATGTAGGCTTCCATAGTTTTGGGGGTGTCATTTTTTTGGTTCAGATCAGTGGGGATAGCTTCATCATAGATTTGAAGCGCCATGAGAATTTTTTCTATTGGTTGTCTCTTCAATGGGAGGCTACATGAAGCCAATGCTTTCCTTATGTATCTGTGATTTCCAATTTGTTTCCTTTAATGCTTTTTTTGTATGTGCCTTTGAATGCATAGGCCAACAATGCCATCATTAGATCATGGGGTGAAAAACGATTAGAGACAAAGTTGAAGAATCATGTTGAGCTTGTGGAGCTTCTTGGGGTTGCAGATACAAAGAAAGGTACAAATATTTGCTCAAAAGAAGTTATGATTACCTCAGGAAAAGATTTTCCTATCTGTCATGTAAGGGAAAAAAAGTAGTTTGCTCATGTAGCTGAGTACTTGTTTACATTTATAACTCTGAGGTGGCTTTGTTTTTATCTCTAGGATATCATGTTTCTGGTCCTATGCTATTTTTTTCTTACCCCCTCCGCCTTTTTATAATCATTCAGAAGTGATTAATGAGAGATGATTTGTACATGGGAACTTTTGTAACTAGCAATTGGTGAACATTGTGATGGAAGCATTCAATATTTCCATCTTGAAACATGCCAACGTAACTGTCTTTCCTGATTTCTGATTCTCAAAGGGGGTGATGATCACTGGGTATTAAATAGTATAATTTTGTGTTGATGTGGTGGACCTTTGACTCAAGCTGGTGAACAACATTAACCTAACGCTAATAGTACCAGATAATTTATTGGTTGACTATTCTATCCCCAAAATGAAAGGATTGGAGGATCTTGTGATCATCTCCTAACTTGCATGGCTTCCAACCAGTGACAATGCTCCAACTAAAAGCTGACTTTCAGAGTGATCAGTTAAAATCTGTGAGATTATTGGTTCATTGATTGGACTCACCTTGGAGCTTTCAGTGCATTGTGCAGCCTCCAAAATGCAGTAAGAAAACGTAAGCAAACAAAATAAGCATTCATTAACAGTTTTTTATGCCACCGGATTTTCCCAATGATTATCTTACACAAATAAAGTCAATGGTGGAGTGCACCGATCCTTGGGTCAAAACCTCCCTTGAGCCTGCGCGCTGCAATGAATACTTACCACAAATCCAAGAACTGAAAACTGACGTTTGTTTACTCTTGAGCAGTTAGTGGCCCTGCATTGCTTCTTGGGATCTCTTGAGTCATTTGATATGATCAGAAGCACAGTTCTGGTGAAATGGTGGGAATTTTATCCAGTTTTGTTGTCATCAATCCAGATTATTGTCTTACAATGGTTGAAACTACAAATATCTCCGAGATTTTGTAAGTAATCCCATATTCGTAGCTGAATGTGAAATATGATGCAATTATCTAGAAGATTTAAAGCATTAAGTGTAAAACATGTCTAACAAGCTTCCTTTGGATGCATCAGTGCTTCCTGTCTTATGAACTCAAATTTCTTTCAGGGTACACACCAACCGATATTTAATTCCAGGGTTCCATGTACCGAAACAATCCACATATTAGGTAACCTTTGGGAATCTAGCAGGAGAAATAAGGACCACTTGAGTGAATGGAGAATTCATTGATCTTTTTTCTGGATTTAAATATTGGTCAGTATCTATCAGTTCTGCCGATGCATAATGGAAGAAAAAACAATCAATGCCACTTGAATCTGTAACCACTCCCCCTTCTAAAATGTTGCGTGTCAGCCGATATGCCCAAAACATAACAATTTTCCATTAAACAGAAATTGCTTCCCATTATGGCCCTATCTTTTACTTTTAGACTAGTACTCTGAGAATAAGAGATTTTCAAGCAAAAAGATATGAAAAAAGAGATTGAAGACTCAATTAGTAAGCAAACAATTGAGAGAACTTTTGTAACAGCAAAGAGCTATGAGAGCAAGGAATGCTTCCTCTGAGCATCCACAAATGTAGACAGAGAGATTAGATAGAGTCAAAGTCAAACTTGTCTCACTTCTGATAAATATGATAACTGTGAGAAAATAGAAACTGTTCATACAGTGAAGATATTATTATTCATTTTCATTACAATATTTTTGAAAGTCCAACACTTGTTTTCTGATCTTTGAGTCAAGTGTTTGCAAATCTCAGCATTAGAAGCACCTTAGGATTCTGAAAAAGCATCCTGTGATGGCAGCTGACACATTATATGAAGTCCATGATTCCCCCTTCTGCAATACTGCAACTGCAGCCCCTATTTCATTCCATCCTTGGAATGAGATAAGGTACATGGATCTTAGGTAGGATGGGATGCAATATGCTTCTTTTAGTGTTGGTGCTCAAAAATTAAAAATATCGACTGCATGCCTTGATAAGCATAGCTTTGCTGCCATTTTCACTTTGTTTAATTTAGTTGGCTCACTAATCTACTATTTTTTTGCTAACATTGATGTGTGATTGTTATTTGTATAATTGGTAGTGAGGTGTCCGCTTTTTCTTACCCATTTTGTTGGAACATAGAAATGCTTATCAATTCACATTTCTCCTTGGATTGTTGTATTCTTGTTCTTATTGCTATTTTGCTTAGAATCAAAAGTTCCAAACGTTCTTGGAGAGGAAAGACCACAAAGATCAATTAACTAGTGAGGTTTTGGGCTGGTACACCTCTTGCTAAGGGAAAAATCCTTGTCCCCATATATGTTAAAATGCTTATGGAATGCAGAATTGTGGCTACTCTATTTAAAAAAAAAACTATCATGCTTCCCTTCCTCAACTCCATATATCATCCACAATTTGGTCACTGTTACCCTGAGAACCAGGCAAATAACTACAGTAACCCAATCAGAGCTGTCCTGTTGAAATTTTCCAGCATAGCGAAGCATCATTGTTGGTTATATGATGTCAGGTGCTATTTTTCTGGTATTCAATGGGTGCTTGCTATACTACCTGTGTTCTTGTTTTAGAGAAGGCTTATATTCATGTATTGGGTCTTTGACCATTTTGTGCCAAAGTACTTCATCTTGGTCCATGTGGTACAAAACCATCGACAAATTGTCTTCTGGACTTGAATGACATCTACTTATTATTGTCCCTATAGTCTTTTTTCTGTGATGAATTCCATCTATATAATCACTTACTACGTGTTACCCTGGGTCCCTCATATGTAAGATAGTCTTCAATGTTATTTACTTTGTTCAGCGAATCTCATATTAATGCATTGCATTTTTTTTTCCTGGCAGGATAGTTTATTTCCCTGAAATTATGCATTTAATAATGATTATGCTGATACAAGTAATCTTGGCATGTGTAGGTGCTGATATAGCAGGTGGTAGAGGATTCTATTTGAAAGGCGATGGTGTGCTTCTCAATCAAGCCTTGATCAATTTTGGTCTTGCTTTTCTAATGAAAAGGGGATATATGCCTTTGCACACACCATTTTTCATTAAAAAAGATATCATGGCAAAATGCGCTCAATTAGCACAGTTTGATGAAGAACTTTACAAGGTAACATTTATTATTTTTTGAAGAAAATCTTATTTATTTGTGTCTGGGTATCCTTTATTGGAGCACCAACTGATTTTCCTATTTGTTTGAGCAGAAGCAGGAAAAGTTATCTGATCATAGAGCATTCCCATATAAAAAGGAATGATGATGTCACTTCAATGAAGGATTGAATAAGAAAGCTAAATTTTGGAGTAATTATTTTAGGAAAGTGGGCATTCATTAAAGAATTTCATGAAAATTGAAGCAAGATATGCATGTAGTATCTGATGGAATATTTCAACATGCTAGAACATGCAAAATTAAATTGAAAAAGGGTGTATAACAGAAGATGATTTATGTTGGCAGCACATGATGCAAGCAATGGGGCATGTCCTGGATTCAATGCGAACTTATTTAGTGCGACATTACTTGCAGTGATGAATTGTATTTATTTTATTGGTACAACTATGGGACATGAATTCCTGATATGGTAAGTTAATTAGATTCGTGGTGTTGACTGGCTTATAGGTAACAGGGGAGGGAGATGACAAATATCTGATTGCTACTGCTGAGCAGCCACTCTGTGCATACCATTTAGGAGATTGGATCCATCCTTCACAGTTGCCAATAAGGTGGTATCTGTACTCTGTTGGCTACAAAAGAGTGTTGTTTTCTATTTACTTAGATGCACCTATTGTTCTCTAGATATGCTGGATATTCGTCCTGCTTCCGTAAAGAAGCTGGTTCACATGGACGGGATACTTTAGGGATTTTTCGTGTTCACCAATTTGAGAAAGTAGAGCAATTTTGCATTACCAGTCCGAATGACAATGACTCATGGGATATGCACGAAGAAATGATGAGGAACTCTGAAGAATTTTATCAAATGGTATATTGCCTTGAATCCTTTACTCTTAGTTTCATTATGCACAGAATATTCTCAGTGTATGCATTTTACTCTCAGTTTCATTCAAATGTCATGTGAAGAGCTTGCATAATGTGGTTAAATGTGTCGTTCAACCTTATTTTGGAATGATCATATTCATTGCCTAGTTTTCATTTGTATGGGCATGACATTTGGTTTGCTCAAAAAACCTGTATGGCTTGATTCAGAATTGTGCTGCAGATGTCAGCAACGTTTTTTTTTTTCTATTGTACACCTTATACTCTATCTTCTATCCCCACATTTGAGTAGTCTCTTTCTTGGCTTTACTTTATGCATGTATGTTTGTGAATCGCTATTCTTTCACACTTGTGGATTCATAGTTTACTCTTGACTTGGGCATTCTATCGATTCTCTCTCTTGCAGCTGAAAATTCCGTATCAAATAGTGTCCATTGTTTCTGGTGCATTGAACGATGCAGCTGCAAAGAAGTATGATTTGGAAGCATGGTTTCCTGCATCCAACGCTTTCAGAGAGCTTGTGTCATGTTCAAACTGTACTGATTATCAGTCAAGAAGACTAGAAATTCGTTACGGACAAAAAAAGGTAGTTCTCATGATTGAATTTCAGCTCACACATCTCCCCCTCTTCTGGCTCTAACAGTGCACCTTAAGTACATTATAATTTTTTTTTAACTGATCTTTTTAATTAGTCGTTATATTCAATTGTTATTTATAAAACTTACTTTGTATTTGTGGAATTGGGACCGATAAAAGTAATGAGTGGCCGATGGAAGAATGGATGAAGACCGTAAAGAGGATAATGAATTTACATTAAATTTTTTTTTTTTTGACAAAAGGATTTTATAGTTATAATTATTGGAGCAAATGTGGCTATATATCACACTAAATAAGTGCCATTAGGCTATTCTTTTAGAGTTTATAGATGATGAAGATTCTAACTTAGAAACAATGTAAAGATGAAACAGTTATTCAAGCCTATAAGTTGAGAAAGGAGAATATATAAACTTTTATTTGATAATGATGATAGATGTTAGTTTTTACTGTTAGTATTTTGAGAAAAGTATTTGAAATTTGTTAATAAATTTTATTGTTTTTGTGCATTTGTGGTAAATTGTGCTTTTTAATTATCATTTTTATATTTTTAGTTAAATTATGAGTTTATAATTATTGTTATAAAATATTTTGGTGTTTTTATCATATTATTAGTTTTAACAATTAGAATTTATTATAAGAATATCATATATATATATATATATATACATATTTCACAAATGGGTGTCTCATTTTTATCTTTTATGCATATGCACCTTACGCCTTGTACCCTTTGCTCCCTGTGCCTTTAACCACACTGTTACCAAATGCATCTATGTCCTAAACCGGTACTTTAACCCATTTTATCACCCATTTTTGAGATCACAAAATTATGCTAGAAGATCAATGCTATCAATTTTGACATTTTCAGGGATAAATTGAGTTTGATTGAAAAGAAAATTAGATGGTCTATTAGAAACATTTGTTGTATACATACTCCTTGTAATCATCTCTGATCTGTCCTGCATATGAGATTAGCTGCTGATGAGAATTGGTTCAATTGATGTATACTTTTTGTTTCATTCAAATTTCTCATGTACAATAAAAAATATTTGACCTGCATGATTTCCTTAGTTATCTTTTTGGAAACTGAAACACCATTAATGGAGCTTGTTATTTCGATCTGCTGCAGAACAATGAACAAACAAAGCAATTTGTGCACTTGTTGAATTCTACGCTCACAGCAACTGAGAGGACCATGTGTTGTATCCTAGAAAACTACCAGAGGGAAGATGGTGTTGAGGTACCCGAAGTTCTGCGAGATTATATGGGTGGAAAGACCTTCTTACCCTTCCAAACTAAGCCGGCATCAGAAGCCAAAGGAAAGAAATCCAAACCATAATCACGAGCTTGCTGCGGTGACATTGAAACTCAACCTTCTTCTGGCGGTAAGGCTTTCTTTGGTTTTGTCCTCCTTTATTAGTCTTGCTTTGCTGCTATTACAGTTGGGTAAACAAACACTTATTTTTATTTACCGAGTCATGGTTTTCCAGGATGGAATTTGCCTTCTTAATTTTGCAACATCTATTCTCGAGTTTTGTACTAAACCGAGTTGCAACAAGTATATGTTTTCTAATTTAGATTTATTTTGCAAGTTTTTTGAGGTTTACAAGCAACCAAACTGAGAGGGGGTGAGATTCAAACCTGTGTAAAGTAGGAATTCACATGAATCAAGCTGATTACTACTCTCTGCCTCTTTCTTTTGCCAGTCCAAGTTTTTGCTCCCAGCAATTTGTGAACACCCTGATTCTTTGGGGTTAAAATAGCTAGAACTTCTGTTTTCTTCTTGGTCTGATTCGAAGAAACAGGCAAACGACATATCAACTTCCTCTCATTAGTAACACTATCTGACGAGGGTCGAAGGGCTCAGTGGTGTGGATATTGTTCGGCTTGGAGATTTAGACCCTCAGCCCCATATGGGACGGATTTTTATATGCCACACTTATGGTGATAATCTTTCTGGGGTGAAAGACGAGTGCCTGTAACCAACACACTTTAGCACTGAGGGCCTAGCTTGCTTTCAAAACAATTTTTTTTTTTTAAAGGGTTGGATGAGCATTTTTAGGGCTTTTTGTTAGTTAGAGTTTGTCGCAACCTGTTATCATACAAGCAGTGGAGCTAAAATGAGATAAAAGTATAATGAATTTATTGATATCAGGTATTTATAGAAAAAAAATATATTGTTAAAATGTAGGCTTATAAAAAAAAATCAAATTAATATGCAACTAATCCAAAAGTCAATAAATATTTTTATGGGATTTAAATCCATTTAAGTTACATAAAAGGGCTTCCAAGAAGTGACATACTGTCTACTATATCCTTAAAATGTAAGTTTTTTTTTTTTTCTTTTAAATTTTCTTTTGTACATATGAATAATTCTACTTTAGAGTTCCAAATGATTAAGCACCCTCATCGCTACTAGGTTTGAGCATAGCTAGTTGTAATTATTTATTGAAAAATAAATAAAATTCCAATAGATTAGCACAATTGACATGACATTTTGGAGCAAAACAATTGGACTGTTAATATTAATTTATTTTTTATTGCTATATTACACTGGTGTATAATATGCTTGCTCTGGAGCCTTATTCTAGTTGATACAAGTGAAAAGATTCTACGTCCTTTAATTTTAGAAAAATAAAAATAAAAGAAGAGACAATGGAGTACTCGTACAGGTAACAAAGCAGCAGCTGCAGAAGCCTAAGGTTCAAATGTAGCAAAACGTTTTAAATTTCCAAACTTAGAACAGACAGGGTGGAACTGAAATAAGATGACACGGTGACATAATAATGTGAGCCCTTCAATAATTTTGCAGAAAATATTTGATATGTTTAATTCATGAATATTTGGAAAAACGTAAGCAACGAGTACTCTGGGAAATGCCAAAGAATAAAAGGCCGCCTCCAACAAGAATATATTTAGCTTGACAGGAAGCTTAGAAAGCACATTGTACTCGGATAAAGAAGGAACGAAATGAATACAAAAGTTGAGGAGTAGCTTCCAAAGAATACCCAATATGCTGAGAATTTCCAGTTATCAAAGAGTAGCCATTCTTCAGATGGGTAAGAAATATTTCAACTGAACTAAGGTTTTCTCATAGCATCCTGCTTCTTTTGCGGCATAATTACATATCTCATATGAAATTAAACTGACTGACTCTGAGACTCGATTCTTCTGTTATATCATGACTGAATCCCCTACCTGTTGTGTAATGGATTCGAACACGAGGGCACTTCTCTGTTCGTCGTTGCTACAAAGCCATCATAATTGAAGCCAGAATCATTTTCCTTCGATATCTGCTGCTTCCCCGTGAAAGGATCCAAATTTTCATCTGCAAGATATCTACCAGCTGCCAAGACATTAGAATGCATAGTGGAAATACTCACTAAAATCAAAAGGAAATATCCAAGTTGATTTGTTGATATTAGCATGGCCTCCCCCAGTATCGCTACTACTTCTTTCTGCCTGCCCAAAAATAGAGGGAAGAAGGATGTTGAGAGGAATATATAGTTAAATCAGGAAGAATAAACAAATGCATAAATGTGGGAAGATTCGGTCAAGTTCCCGTAGTATTAAATGTCAAACCCTGAACTACTTGGTCTGCCTGGATCTTTTATCATATCAAGAAGCACTCAATATAAAAGCCTAATCTATTAAACAAGGACCTAATAATAGGTTTTATACATAGGATAAGTAGAAATGTTGTTTATGGTTTTGTGTTATGAACGCGAGATTATATTCCAATTCCCTATCAAGTTATCAATTAGCAATAACAACTGCAAATCTCAATCGCCAAAAAAAATTAAATAACTTTTCCCCTTTGGAAAAAAAGAAAGTAAAACTAGCGTATATGTACACCTAGCCGTGGCACATAAAATACATGTGGACAATGATCATTTCATGCTTAAAATCGCTGAAGGGTAAGATGCTCCAATTCAGAAACCTAGAGAAAAAATTTGAGGTTCGGGTTCAAAGGAGAATCGAACAAATCTTAATGACGTAGCACCTAGAGCTAAGTCAAAGCCAATGAACGTGGAGAAAAAAAGAGAAAATCTGAGGCATTGGTCTTCTGCCATCCCACCTGCTAGTCTTGGCCAGTTATTTGACTCCCTCAAGTCTCAACCACCAACACCCAGAATTTTCTATGCATTAATATCGGCAATTGTCTCCTCAAACACCTCAATTTCAGGATCTTAGTTTACACTGCAGCTTGCATTCCTGTTTCTTTCATCTCTCTCTCCCACTAAAAAAGAGACCACCTCAGTGCAATTTTCAAGGGCTAGTACTTATTGTGTCTGTTTCTTAAAACAGATTCTGATTTGTTAATTGTTTTTCTACTTCAGAAAATGAGGTCTTTGCTCTTTGAAGAAATCAGTACTCAGGCAAAAGGCATCTTTAGCATTTCAGCTGTTGGGTACCATACGGGTTTGAAATGGAGTCTTTCTTCATTTGTCCTATGCTTTAGGATTTTGTTAATTTGTTGAGAGTACAAATTTTTATCTGGGACTAAGTATTCTGGTCATTGCCTTAGCAATTGGCAAGCTGTATTTTACTCTTTCCGCCACTATGGGAGCCCTAGTTTGAGCAGTCATGTGGGCGCCTACCTGAACATACATCTTTAAAATTTGTGTAAATAGGAAGAAGTCATTTATGAGACCAGCATGATGGGTACACGAATATCTCTTAATGGCAAAAGAATTTGACCAAATCACTCTGAACAGAATTTTGCTATCTGCCCTTGAAGTAAGCACACTTTACCTGAAGCTTTTGAAATTTCTAGCTTCAATACCACGAAAGTAAAAATTTTCATAAATTCGGTATGGATGATTTGTGATAAAATCAAGCTTAATAAACTCTTACACAATATTCTCTTTTCCTATCCTCGATCATGGAAAAGAAGTTTAAAATAGGAAACAAGCAATGATAAACAGAGCTATAAGTATAGCTGCAGCATATTAGTAGGAAAAAATTACCTAGTCAGCCTGCTGCATATATTAGATTGAAGAAGAATAGGTACAGGATTCTTAGACAAAGTGTTTATAACCTAATTACAAATTGTTGTCTATATTCGAGCACAAACAGATACAGCAAGAAGCTGCTGTCCAACAGTGAGAAATGTAGCAAGATCCAGATCTTCAAATGCTAAAAATACCATTTGTCTCCAGCTTCTCTAACTGGAACTAGATGATTGCTTGCCAGAGTTTCACATACCGGAGTTATGTTGTTCATTACTGTATTCACAAGTCAGAGTAGCTCCTGAGCAGCATTCTCATTAGTACCACGGGTGGTGGCTTGGTTCAAAACCAATCCACGTGTTGAGTTGAAACCTTGGGCTGCTTCTTTGGTTTTTGGTATCTATTGTTTTCATACTGAGCTTTAACAATTAGAGAATAAAGCAGGTCTGCCTCAGCTGAAGTATCATATGGAGCACCCATAATGCTGCCAAAAAATAAAGTAGGATCAGTTAAGGTTGGAGATCATTGTCCACTGCATAATGTAGATAAAATTTGTGTCTATGTATGTATATCGTTGATGCAAATATTGGCTGATATTTATTATCTAATATGTTCAATACCTATATAATTGAGACTGAAACTGATGCCGATATTTTCATCCATCATGCATATGTACATGGTTATCTGATATAAGATATGGACTGGTCACAACCAGCATTTGAATTTACCTTCTTCCATAATCAACCAAAAGTTAAAATTGTTACCATGTGAGTTTATGGTTATGGGCTCATGTGGTGTAAACGGCCCCTTGCATATATTGTAAGCTAAAATTGCGTATAATGAGTCCTAAAGTTGTTTGACCCTTCCCCGAACCCAGCACATAGTGGGAGCTTCATGCATCAGACCATCCCTTTTTTATCTTTCATAATTAACAAATTTATAGGCAGAAAGAAAAGGTGAAGAAAGACATACAATCTACAACAAGAAGAAAATGCACGCTTAGACTAATATTTAAGAGTCATTTAGAGAACTTTATCACCTATCAAGCAACTCCTCTAGAACAATTTTTTGAGATGGAGTAACATAGTGAACACAACTTCTTGGGCACTGACCCGCAGCTACCTCAACTTGATAATCTTCGACATGTCCTGCCAAATAAACGGTAATAATAACTTAAGGAACCAAGGTATTTGATTGCTGGTTTACATATCAGATTCAAAACCTTAAAATTATGGTCACAAACAAAAGTATAAAATTACTTGCCCCAGAAAAGAGTTCAACATTTGGCTTTAGAAAATACATTGGCCAAGTATTATCAAAGCAAATCATAGTGTGACTGCAAAAGCAAATTTGTCAATAACAAACCTTGAGAAGTTGCACGTGCTGTTCCAAATGAAGAAAAGGAGAAGGCATGTGCTGCTTGCTTCACACATGAATATGGGCAACCTGAAAATGAGAAAGTAAAAAAGACAACTCTATGAACAGTGGAAGAAAAGACGAACTTCAATTACTCAGGATGTGTGCAACGATGCAAATGCATTTGACCGCCCTTCCTTCAAGGGGAGCCATGTCAGATTTTTTCCTGCAGAAATTTATCATGATACTTCTTAATGGGAAATTTACGCATGCCCTCTCTTCCATATATCATATATTAATCTCAAAATGATAAAGCAACATTATCCAACAATTATGTCTGAAGATAGAAAGAAGACATCTGAGAACTGTAATTCTATCTAAAACTCAGGATGTGTGCAACGATGCAAATGCATTTGACCGCCCTTCCTTCAAGGGGAGCCATGTCAGATTTTTTCCTGC